>JAZGTJ010000269.1:9679-67312 GCA_036877575.1 Botia almorhae
GTTTAGCCGTCCCTGGCCCGCTTGGAAGAGGTGGGCCAGAGCACGGTTCAGCTGGACTCGGCCGCGGTTCGCATGTAGTGTGAGCGCTAACAGTGCTAGAGCATGAATGCTGAAACCCTATGTGAGTGCAGGCCAGAGGGGGAGGGGGAAGGGGGGACAATCGTACTCGGGCCCGGTTCACGGCAACCGTGCCTAGTGTGAGTACACCCCTAAATTCAAATATGGAGGCACGTTGTTAACTTTGAATCTGTGCGTTTTTCACATGCGTTGCATCATGAGACACGTAAAAGCCAATGATTAGAGCAATTCCACGTTAAAGCCATGCTGCTCTGTTTAAATTTAGTGCTGTGATCTGTTTTTTAACATGGATATGTGACACACTGATCAGTTAATAAGCTCAAAATATTAATAATTTTCTGTCACAAATGTATTATTTTACTTTAGAAGATATTTATTAACCTGCTGGAGTCGTATGGATTACTTTAGTGATGGGTAGATGCGCATAGCTCAAATGTACTGTTAAATATGTATCTTGAATATACTGTAAATCATGTTCAAAAGCATTTGACAACTGCATAAATGTAAATGTACATTTAGTGAATTAGAAATCACCAGCTGGAGGGTGTATAACTTTAAAACGTAACTACAGGTCATAATAACCTGCTTGCAAAAACTACCTATTGGCTCATTTTTTGGAGGAGGACAGTCTAGATCATTTCATAAGACCTCAATATATCATCAATATCTGCAGGGATTAATTTCGTACTGTACTCCCAAAGACACAGATCCTGTAGACTTGAATTTTATGAACTTGAATTTTATATTTTATCACCAAAAACCATGATTCATGTAAAAATCTTCTTGGCCTCAGAGTAATTTTTCGGTGAACTGTCGCTTTAAGGCTGTGACAGTTCGGTGGTGTAACATCAGCAGTGTTGGCTATTGTTAAGCAATCGGCTGCCTAGTTTTTTATGGTGTATTCTGCACCATTGGCAAAGTAAGAGTTTATTCTTCTAACGTCAGAACAGACATGCTAGTTTGCCACAGGCTGTAGTCTTTGCAGTGTGTTTAGTGCAGGCAACATGAAGCAACACCACAGTTGGCTCTTTCCCGGTAGTCTTTTGGTATCAGTTTGGTGTGTCATTGTCTTTAATTATGCTATCTTCTAAGATAATATGCCTTTAGCCAAACTTTAAGGCAGCTTTGCATAAACTGTACCCTCCATAGAAGCATTCTCAGAATGCATTGAACCTAAGAAGGTGGAATTAAAAACACAAGATGGCTGGCAAAGCAAAAGAAATGCCAATTACACTATAAAAACTTACAAAAATGATTGAATTAAAAAATAGTTCATTAGAAATCATTGTGTACCGTGTGTAGAGAGTGAGGTGAGGCAGCTCACCTGGGTTTTGTAGAAGATCTAAAGTGAGGAGCAGCTCGGTTGATAAAGCTCTGTTCCAACCTTCAGGTCTTGTTTAAACAGCACAGGTTGATAAAGCTTATGTGAGTGTGCATCAGTTCTTAAAGTCGCCCAGCCAAGGTAAAAATTCCATGGAACAAGAGATTTCTATTAATTAAATCATAATTGGGTTTTATATATTTATTTGCTTCAGACGTTTGGCAGAAGAGAGGAGCAAGATTAGACAGAGATTTACATGAAAAAGGTAAGAGATTAATTAGGGTACCTTTCCAAAGATGAAATAATCTGACTGCCTGCAAGGCACACAGATGGCTCTGTATGTTTGCTAATTTGCTCCTCTTTCAAGGTCATTAGTTCTATTTGGTGAACTATCAGAATGTTAATTTGGGGATGGTAAGATTTATGTATGGCATAAACAAGAACAGTGCCCTTGTTGTGAACACAGTAGTAAACTCCATTGTTGTTTGTAATCCTGCACCATACAAGTAGATGCCCTGCTCTCATTTAGTTACTGATAAATTAACAGCCAGACATTTCAGTTAATCTTGGCAAATGCCAATATGGTGGTAACCTTTCTTTTATACTCTAAGCGGATAATAATCTTTTTCTCCCTTCAATATTACAGAGACAGGTATAGAGATGTACCAGCTGAGGAAAATGTAAACATTTCATATAATTCTACTACCTCCTTTCTCAAATGTACAATTCTCTCAGGTGGTCTTGCTAGAAAGCTGTATCGCTCTCATTTTTCCAATAAAAATGAAAGAAAGAAATTTGCCATTTTCTTTTCCCTCTTTAGAAAGGGGCTATTTGTTTTGCTAGGCAGGAAATGAGTTTTGACATAATGGATTTTCGCCATGCATTACATATACTAGGGCCATTCTAAAATAAGGGTTATGCTGCTTTGTTTGCTTTAAACTGTAAGGATTAAGAACTTCTGAATGAGTTTGAAAAATGTGTTAGTTTATAGTCAATCGTTATTTATTACATTGTAATAACTTATAACTCAACTAACTACATTGGTATAATCCATTATGCTACCTTGTCCAAGATGTAAGAAAAGCTTTAATAAATGAAACAAAATTAATGACTATAAAAACTCAAATCTTTAAAATAAATTAATTTGTTCTGGAACAGTCCTGACATTAATATACTGTAAACTCTAAGTATAGTTTACTTATATATAAGTATATACTTATAGTACTATAATAGTACTTAGTACTGTACTAAAACTTAGTAATATTTTTAAGTGCTCTTTGAAGTTAAAAAAGAGGCCATACAATTAATAAATTTCCCTGCCTCAAATCTTTTCTCTTAAAATAATAAAGAGAAAGGTTTAATTAATTTAGGTTGATTTTCGTTTAGAATTTTTCTAACCCTTTATCTTACTTCATTTGTTATGCATTTGGAGTCATTTCATAGAGCTTGGATATGAATTTCCTTTGGGAGAGATGATATGGTCAAGGAGATACCATCTGCCCATGGGGGAGGGGTGGACTAGTCATTTTACATTCTGTTTTCATGGTTTAGCTTTAATGACAGATTAAAATGATGGGCTACATAGAACATGTAACAAAGAAGGGTGGTGGAGAAAGAAAGACTTTGTTTTATTCTGATATGAATAACTAACCTTAACACTTCTATTGTTTTACATGCCAATAAGTCCGATTTTAACCCTAAAAATGTCTTAGAGTATAAAAAAACCAAAGAAAGAGCCAATAACTTTTAATTTAAAGGATAAAGTAGGGCTTTGTTTAATCAACTTGAATGTTAAAGTTTTGTAAAATCAGAGCATTAGAAAAGAGTTCAGTTGCTATAGCGGCATTTAAATAGTCTGGGAAAATGCATTCTTCCCTTAGATGCGGTCACCAATTGATTTTAAAATGTTTATATATAGAATGAGCTTATAAAGTGTGGAGTTAAGAAACTTAGTATGATTTTTTTTTACCTAAGAAGCCTTCTCAACATCTATGCCAATATGTCAATATTTGGTTTGCTAGTAAGACATATTCCATCTTTCAGCTCCAAACATTTTTATTTATTATGATTGTCATAAAATAAGAAATGCCAAAAATAAATATATATGTAATTTTTTTTAATATTGCAAGGACTAAGGCATCATATTAGCATATGCCAAAGCAGTCTTTAATGAAGGAATCCAAAGGATTTTATTGTCCAGGGATTAGGTTTTTCATCTTTCTCTTCCTCAAAAGCGGTTTTTGGCATGATTAAATGATAATATTATATTTTCAGCTTAACATGATATTTCCTCTTGCTAATTGGACATATTCATAAAAAGGCCAGTCATCAAAGTTCAACTTTTTTGACAATTTACTGAACAGCAATTCTGCAGGTTGGTGCAGATATGACGTATACCTTTGTTTCTCTTTCTCCCTCTGCTCAGTGTTCATTCCAGAATGCTTTCTCTGCACTTCTTCTTGCTGTCCTCATTCAGTCCTACCAGGATATAATAATTCTGCCAAAACCGAATAAAGAAACATTATGCCACTCTAACAGTTACATTAAAGCTGCCAAAGTACAGTTAGGTATTGTGGGAAAACAGAATAAAATGCCAGGATTAATACAATGTATTAAAAATTAATATTAAACATGTCATATATGAAATGTGTATACATTATAATACGTTAAATGTATTGGCAAAATTTAAACACCCATCTTAATGTCACACAAACTTCTTTCTCACATAAATAACATCACATGGAGAAAATGTGCCTGCTTTTCCACAAAGACCACCCTATAGCTTAGTGATATCACAACATTGACAGCTGCCTCTATTAGAGGATTATGAACACGACTCTGGGAGGTAGAAGGCCACACTGAAAGATCTGCTAGTAAACTCCTATACAAATGACTCCGCAAACTTAAAAATTCTAATTTTAACAAATTATCAATTCATATGGCTAGTGGTCTAGAATGAAATAAAGTAACAAAGAATTTAAAAAATACAATAGACATATACAGATAGATACAATAGTTTTCATCAACCAATGAGAGCAGAGGATGTACAACAGGTGATAGCTGCCCATCAATCACATGTTTTAAAAGGGACATAAGGAAGTTCAGTGTGAGAAATGAGGTTATGTGGTATTTGGCCTGACCATAACAGTTTGGTTGCACAACAGCAGATTGAAGGTGTTTCGGGAACGCTTCAGTGGTTGTGACAGTATTGAGGTTTACGCTGCATGGATGTGCTTGCACAGCAGTTAGTGTGGTTAGTTCAGCATGTTTTAATTTTGGACTTATTTAGGAAGTCAAATGCAAAACCAAAAAAGTGATTATTAGCTCTAGCAGATGTTTGCTGAAGTTAAAAGCATGAAAATAAGAAGCAGACGGACAAATTTATTAAATTGATGTACTACTTTAATTTTTTTTGTGCAAAGACCACCCACTAATCACCTGAGATACAGTCTAATTTGTAAGATTTGGTGCTATTTGCCTAGTAAAATTATTATTGCACAAATGTATGCACATTTTCTATTAATTGTGGCTATTTGATCTAACCAACTGATGTAGAAAAGTGTTTAACCTAGACACATGGTACATGCAGACACTCATTTGAATGCACTTTTAACATTTTACAGAGCTGATGCAGGTGTCAGAATTGCAGTGCAGAAAAGACGCTGCACTGTCCTAGTGAAGTATGCAAGATTGTCTGCTTCATCCTTAATAATCCAGCAGTCTCGTGAGGTCAAATTGTGTCACACATATTTCATTGAACTTTAAACTTTTAGACTTTTTTGCCACTTTTTTGCCACTTCCTGGTTTGCATAATACCTGTAGTGACTAAAAAACACACACAACCCCCCCACAAAATCATTATGTGTGCATGTGCATTTGTGTATGGAGCCTGGAATGTATGTCTGCATTTTCATCTATATGTGTGTGTGTGTGTGTGTGTGGTGACTCAGTAGCAGATAGATTTCCAGGATAGCTTGTAATGGTTCAGATAGGCCACTCTCACCCACAGTGACAGGGAGATTGGACAGTTAGGAGACAGAGTGCAGGGAGAAGGGCCCGTACACAGCCTCATTAGCCATGTAGAAATCTTCCAGGTGTCAATACAGAGACCAGTAGAGGGAGATAGCAGGACCAAATGGAAGGGGGGTTGGGGGGGATGACCAAACCTTAAAGGAAGAAAGGAGGGGATAAAAAGGAGGGAGCTTGAGATGGAAGGAGTGGAGAGATGTTTGCGTGGATTGAGAGGGGGGAGAGACACACACACATAAATGCGAAAGAAGTTGGCAGACAGTGGAAGACAAAGGGATAAAGCCACATACACACACAAAAGTGGTTTGCTGACAGATAAAAGGACAAACTCTCACATGCTCACACACGCAGGAGCTGACAGAGAGGGTGTGTGCTCCCCCACCATCCTAGCACCTGTCACACTTTGAGATAATCATCCATCATGGCCGGTCGTTGGCCTGTGTGGTCCTTTTTAATAGACACTATTGACACTAGTCGTCTCCTCTCCCACCCACAAGCTGTCACCATACAGAAGTGATGTGTGTGTGTGTGTTTGTAAGATAGGGAGAGACAGAGAGCAAGAGGAGGAATAAACTCTGGATTATGTGGACGTCACAACACAGAAAGAAAGCCAAATAGATCAGTTTCATTTGGGCTGGAGTTCAGTCTGTGATGTTTAGATTAGGGGCAGTAAAATTACAAATTACTACCACTAGCCTGGTGGTGTTCTCCATTGGTGGTCAGTTCAACAGTTAGAAGTTAATAAAATGTTTTTTACAATCTTCAAATGTAATCAAATACAGTTATACCACAGTTTAGTCCAGGTCCTTTACTTTAATTGGATAAGCAACATTCCAAAATTGCTTATATTTAATTTAAAAGCATTGGAAATTTTCACTGTTCATATTACCTTGCTTGTCTGTTTTTGTGACATTTCAGACAGTCTGTTGGTTGCTCTGCAACACACAACAGTTGGTCTTACTTTGAAACTATTGTAGCTGATGGCGCAAATAAGAAAGCAAGTCACCTTATTTTCTCATTTATAGAACTGTTGCATGAAAGCAACTGAATTGCTCATAAATAAATTGTGCTGTTGCTTATTGTTCATTTAATATAGCTTAAATATTGACACACTGTTGTGCTTTCTCATACCTATCAGGCTGCTCTATGTTTAGTGGAGTAATGGTGCTTGACACTGTATTAAAAACACTGCAGTTTACTCACTGTAGACAGTCAGGAAAACTCCACAATCTGGGTTTAATCATGTTATTAAAGGATAAAAAAACGTAGCAATTATTTCACACATGATGTAAATAAACAATATTTTACTTTAGTAGGACTGAAAATTAAGTGACTTGGTTAGTACTTGGTTAGTAAAAATAGAAACAGGGTGTCCATTAACTGAAGGTGTGTTGCAATCCGCCGCACCACATCTGGCACTTCCAATGTAAATAGATCAGCTGATTAATAAATAGCAGTCTAGTTTTGTTGCATTGAGCCACATGTCTGATTTAGATGCATAACTCATTTTGATGAATGCACAATTTTTGGGCCTGTAATAGGCCACATGGCTTAAAAATTATTTAAATATGATTTAAGAATAAAATATTGACACTCAAGTGGCTGTATGAACTTAAACCAGTGATTGTTTACCATGAAAAGTATACATTCAAGAACATTTGTAATTACCCGGTGTAAAAAGTTTCACTATTCCTATGTGCCAGCATATTTGGGTAGCACATTAACTCCTACCGCTGAAGTGTGTTATGAGGGCATTGACCCTGACATTGAGGTGGCCCAGAAGGTGCAAACAGTGGGAGAACACATGAAGCTATTTGAGAGAATTTGAAGTGCTCCATAAAGGACATTTGGCACAAAAATCAACCGGCTTCTTCAACCGGCCAAAGCATGTCATTCTATACTTTAAGCAAACTCTGGGTGATTCACACCAATGTGTGAGTGTGCATGCTCACAGGTCTAAGAGAGTTTGTAGCATTAATGGGTTTGGCAAGCACTCCTGACCTCCTCATTGGAGATGAAAACCAGTCTTGGGTATAGCACTTAGAGACTATGGCTTATGATACTACAGGCTACTCAATATTTATATAGCAGATCAACTAGTCAAGTTTTTTAAAGAAACAAGTAGTTACATACTATGCATAAAACTGGGAATCACCATTATAACATTATTATAAGCGTCAAAATAGCACTGAACAGCTGTTTCATCAAAAATAAAGATTGTTTGCTATATTGCTGCCAAAAGCATAAAATCTACACAGGTACCTGCAAAGGGACATTGCAATTAATTATTGCCTGATTTTGCTTTGCAGTAAAGCTATATCTGCAATACAGTGTTTTAAAAAACAAAGTTCTTTCACTTTTTTAAATCTTACTTCACTACTGCTGTAGAAAGTAGTTCATTACTGGAATTTAGTTACTGTTTAAGTTATTAGTAACACTGATGAAGACCATGCTGAGGAAGGCTTGAGCAATTATGTAAATAGCTCATCTAGCTCTACTCTTAGTTGTCCACCTCTACAATGGGGAGGACAGACATGTGAGCGGAAGCAGTGGAGGCTAATGGAGGCTCGTAGTAGGGAGGCTGGGAAACGAGGGTCTGGGGCTAGGCAAAGGGGCTGGTCCCATGAGACTCTGGAAGACTTTAATAGTGGAGCCAGGGAGATGCCTACCTGCTGTGGTTTCTCGATTGCTGATGATTTTAGTTTCAGGTGACGTGCATCATGCTCTATTAGCGGCCTCTTCCGACCACAGTTTTCTTTGGCATGTGGAAGGTGCGCTGGAGCTCCACTTGGGACGCATTGCTTTTCAACACACGTACACACACACACACATGCGAACACATTCGTATAGATGCAGGCCTGCATCTCTACAACCAAACACAGAAACGATAGACAGACACACACATACACAAACGCAAATGTACCTAGGCTTTCAGCTGCTCATATTTCCAGCTTCCCCTAAAACACACATACAATCCGGACACATATGCTCTTTTAGGAATGGTGCTATCACTTTAGGTCAATAAAGCAATAAATGTGGAAACTTTTTCTGTTTAAATGGGGACTTTATAAAAGTCTTATTAAATTAAATTTTTATTTAATATTATTATTAAATTTCTGTACCGCCTTTTCCAATTTTGCATTGTCGAAAAGGAGCTTTACAGGAAATAGATTATAGCATAAAATTATTTACTCTGTAATATCATTCCAAGCCTGCATGCTGTTATTTCTTCTGTGGAACACAAAATTAGTAGAAATTTGTAAGGAATCACAACACAGCTCCATTAAGTGACAGTTTACGGTGTGTGTGTCTACATTAAAAAATGGTGTGTCATTGCTAATACCATAGTGCACTAGTTGAGTTACAGGGACGCTAATAATATAAGTGTTATGCATATTAAAGTAATTTCAAAGAACTTGATATAAAAGACTTATCTCATATTGACAGAAATTATTCAAATTTAGACATGGGTGAGCTGGGTAAGGGATCGGGCACAAGTATTTGCACCACAAAGAAGTGTGTGTCCACACGTCCTGTAGCGCCTATGTGAAGTGGTTGGATGTTAGTCCCTCGTGTGGTCCCTGCAAGTCATCCAAAATCTTGGGTGGCTGTGAATGTCACTGTAGTTCTTTTTCATCCTCTTTTTTCTTTCTTAAAGCTAACTATTTTTCCTTCATTTTTCCTCTTAATCGAAATGAAGGAAATTTCCTGTCTGAGGCAATTCTTTGTTTGTGTCCTAGGATGAGGTGGGAAAAATGGTTTAAAAATGGGGCAGGGCTCGCATGACACTGCCCAGCTAAACATTAGAGTCTAATGTGTCATCTGAACAGGGCCTAAATGGAAATTTACAGAGGAACATGTTGAAATGGGTTTCCCTTTCATTTTATTAAGGTACAACTATCGAATTAAACACTGATTTTAGCCACGCGTTAGTGTGTTTTTTCAACTACATTAATGGCACTTCTGGCCCTGTGAAAAACAAACTTTTCACGTTATCATTGAATTATTTAATTTGTCTGCTAACTATAACTACCAGTGCATATACCGGCATCATAGGAGAATTCTGGCATTTTTACAGATTTTTAAACCTTTAAACATGCACCTTACATGTTCCTTATGTTTGATTGAAATGCTAATGTTTTCATAATTTAGAGTGCAAGACTGAAAGGTCTGAGTAAAACAATAAATTCTACACAGCCGTCTAAAAGCAGCAAAATGACTTCTGGGAAATATATGTGGCTGAATTTGAAGAAATTCAATATCAATATTTCCAAACCGCATTTGGATACACCTTAGACAGAGATTAGTGTAATGTTAGTGCAGACTGAAAACCACAACACAACATTGTCCTGATTATGCACCCATTTCACATGTAAACACTTCATAAGTCAAAAATGATTCACACACAGCAAAGAATTTAATGCAGACAGAAAACAGAGCTGTTTCTCATATGAAGCTGCTTTCATATTCTAATCAGTGCGGTCAGAACATCAAAGAGTCTTATGCAGATCAAGTCATTAATGTATAAAACCTGGTAGTTGAGTTCAGTTGCAGATCATCAGTGCGTCATGCTCCATAGACCAAAGTGAGAGAAACTACAGACAAATGAGCCGAGTGGAAAGTCTTTTTTGCCTTTAAAGTGACTGGAACGGTTTCTTTAGGGTCGCACGAAGGGTGTCTGTTTACACTTGTCAAATTTGAACTTATATATTCTTACAGAGCGTGTCAGGGGCAATGAATAACACAGTTGTGACAATTCAAGCCCGCAGTCCAAAAGCGAATGGCAGGGAGTGAATGAGTTGTTTGGTCAATACACCGACTCCTTAGCAACCATTTCTGTGGCTAAATGTGGGGAATTTTATGCTCTGGCCCCCACCCAACACACACAAAGCCGGCTACGACTTCATTGCGGCAAGTATAGAAATAATTTATTCTGGTATACCCATTTTGCCAAATCTTTTAATCACCATAAATGCCTTTCAGTATGTGTTATGTTGTGTATCCCTTTAGATGCCTATATGAAATATTTATGTGTTCCTACATGCCACATACGGCAGTGATTTATTTTGCGAGGTAGAAGAGGATGCTGTAATGCTGGGTTATGTTTTAAACAAGCTGAAATCATATTTGACACTCTCCTATGATGCTTCGAGAGCTTATGAATCACAGCCCTGATATTTGATTTAAATTTATTTGAAAGTTATTTGCTGTGTAACATGCATGGAATTGAAATTTTCAACAGAGGTTGTTTCCATACACAATGATCTGGATTTAATGAAATATCCTGTCAATCCAGAACCAAACCTGTGTAATTTAGTTTATAAACAGTTGCCTCAGACAAACACTGAAACTTGAACAAGTTCGCATCCTTATGCTTAAAAAAGTCACTGCATTGACAGACAGCCCACCAGTGTTGGTCTTGGCAGGCCCTTTATTTTTCTCTGCTTTAAATGCAACAGTTTAAACCCCACTCTGAGCCTTGATGTGCAAGTGTTGTCTGTTGCAGGTCTGTTTAACTGTAATATATCACTGCATCTCTAAATTTCCCACAACACCAGTTCTTTAAAATCAGAAAAATGCCACACATTTGCTACACCTGGTTCACACATACAAATTTTTGACATGATTCTATCTGTACGTACAAGAAAACGTTTTTTTGTCTTTATGAATAATGCAAAAGAATTGCATGTTGTGCCCTATATTTAAAGCGACGGTCAAAATCTCATTAAGTAACCCCGTTAACCTCCGGTTGGAGAAATGTGACTCGTGCTGCATATGTTGTTTACATTCATGGAGAGGGAAGATGTTTGCAGAGAAGGATAATTTGACAGTCCGATAAACCAGCAGACAGACAGATAAACAGTCTGCCTCATCGCCACAGAGATCTCATTGTCAGTCTTACTGAAGCCCTTGTTTCTCACTCTATCCCAACAGCCACAGGGCAATATTTAAGCAGACAGTCAGAAGACGTCTAAATATTGAACAACATTTTCTCTATATTTCTTACCCTCTGCCTTTTGTTTTCTATCACTTCTGTAGCCACTGTTTTTTTTCTTCTTTTTTTGGCCGAGCCCACAAATCCCAAACAAACATGACGGCCGGCGAGCAGAAGAATGGGCTGACTCATCAGAGAGAGAGAGAGAGAGAGAGATGGTAAGACGTTGAGGAGCTCTCCATTCTCACTAAACCAGAGCAGAGAGCACTGATATTCTGCATGCATGCCCATGTAGGGACCACCCAGGTCTAGCTAATGTGCAAGTAATATTACTTCTCTGGTTACTTTAGCCACCTCTACAACTGCATCGGTTTAGCTCAAGGTATGAAGTTATAACAGCTGTCTAGAAAATATAATGCACTCAGAATACTACTGACCACCGCTAAAAAAAGTGGTTCGATGAGTATGCCTAAATAATCATCTGTTTAATTTTGGAACCACAAACTGGCCAATAGACCTTAGTCAGGGTCAATGCAATATTTATATATTTCTGTGAATAAAAATAAGGCTGCAAGAAAGAATCAAGAATGTTTTTGAAATATGTATTATCAACACCAAAATATAAACAGTAAAATCTATTTGACAGTTGTTGGAAAACCTCACAAACTCATTTTTATAGCAAGAAAGAAAGTATGGTGTGTACACTGATGAAGGTTCTTAGGGTTCTTTATTTATCTAAGGATATATTCTAATTTCCTAGAATTAAGATTCTGAAAAATAATAAAAAAATGAGAAAGGAAACTTGTGGTTTGAATCTTCTTTTTGATGTTTTCTTTTAATTTCATATCTGAAAGCTGGTGCCAATAATTTGATGATTACATATTTGCTGTGTTTGGCACACAGTCTGCTCTCTGCAGTAATCGTCTGTCTGTTTGTGGTAAGCACGGATGTCATTGCTATTCCTTTTTCTTTTCTTCTGGTGGCCTTTGGGGGAAAGGCTAATATCTTGTGTGTCAATTCACAGCATGGAAACTTTTAGATCTATATAAGGTTACTCATTTCAGAACTTATTTTCTAAGAGAAAGGGAGGGAACAAATAAATACATTATTTATGAACATATTCCCAGTCCAATGGTTAATTGTTTATCTTTTTCACAAATGCTTTGATGTAACCAGAAATGTAATCCATAAAAAAGAAGAAAGTTTTTCTATTTTATTTTCTGTTTAATTGTTGCTGCATTTTCTTGTTTTAATAATGATTTGTGACAAGAGGACGTTATTACAAAATTTACTTCAGGTTCTCTCACAATGATCAAGGCATAACACGCCCAAAGGCCTCATCAACTCTCATTAAGAACATCTCTTCAGCTGTCTATTCTCATTAAAGCCGCCGTCCGTGACACCATAAACCTGTTATATCTCTACTTCGACTGACCATGTCCAAAGAGTTTTATAATGAAAGAAATGAAACATTCCTGGGTTAGTTTGGGGGTTTTAAAAAATGCATACTCAGCCCTTTCATGCATAGTGGTGGAGGCAAATTCACAGCAGAACGTTGAGTCAAACGTGGATGTAAAAGCTGAAGCAACAAAATTATCTGGCAGTACTGACCTAAAAAGTTAAAACAATTATAGAAAAATGTCACTTTACAACCTTAAAGAATTTGTTTGCCAGCTGCAAATACCGATGATATTGATGATATATTGGTGATATTAGATATTTTTACCATAGACTGTAGCAGTCTCTTAAGGAATATGGTGAGGTCTGTCTCACCAGTCAAGCTGCCCAAGTGTGTCCAGTATACGGCAGCATATACTGTGCTGTTTCTATGTCAGAATGAGAGATGGGGGATTTTTCTCAATGAGTCTTTTGTTCCTGCAATGGCACTATTTAGAGCAGTGCTTACACTATATGAGCAGAATATGTTAGTGGCACTTATTTACAATACCAGTGTGACTAAAAAAACAGAGGTATTAGGTAAATATAATCTTAGTTACATAAGATAAGATTGTTTAATTGTACTAAATAAAGTAGGCTTAATGCTTTATGCAGGTAGTTGATGCAGATAGAACTTGCTCCATTTAGTTTAATATTTACTAGGGTAGTTTGTAACATACAGTCTATAATGACTTGCATCATATTTGTACTGTTCTATACAATTAATTGTGGTAGTTGTTAATATGCTTTATATTAAATTGCAGTACATTTATCCACATTCTGTTACAGATTATATAGAATGTAACATTAAGGCCTTTAGGAAGTTTACAAAAATCCAGAGATTTAAAAAAAAACAAAAATCCAGTAAAATTACAGAAATAGAAAAACAGAGAATGCTTATAAGGTGTGGCGATATTACGTGCATTTAAACATTAATCAAAATAAATCAAGGTTTAATCATTAAATAAAGGTTTAAGAATGGGTTTGTACTGTCAAAATCTGGCAGTAACAAAAATAAGACGCAGTCTACATCATTAAGCAAGTGGGAAAAATTTTAAGCATGCCCGATCTTGTAAGGTGTCAAAACTGAATGTAGTGCAATACAAATATCTAAAATGTAAACAGAAGTCAGGGTTTAATGTTTCAGTTCAAATTCAAAATAACTATCACTTTAATAGTAAAATTGTGTTTGCTTTTTTTTAGTACAGTGAAATTGACAGCATAGTGTAAACATATAGTGTTTAACAGTATGTTTTTTCTATAGAATATAAGAAAATAAGAAATAATACCACAAAAACAACAAAAATCATTTTAAGTATATCCCACTTCACGATAAACAATTCTCTTGAGCGCCTAAACAAATTAGCCGTGACCTAGTTTGGTCTCACCAACAGAAATTGTGAGAAGGGCAGAGATTGGCCTACCACAACCTTTGACAGACTCACAAATTGTGAGGCAAAATTCCACTAGTAATGAATTCTTGCTTGGACTGTACTAAACATAGCCTTAACCGCATCACCCAGGGCAGTATTACCAGGGGCAGTTTCTAGATTATAGCACGATAAGAGCACAGCCCCAACTGGTGGGCCAAAGGTGCAAGCAGGGAGGAATGTGCTTCAATGTGCCAGACCCCCAGCTCAATATCCATAACCTTGTAGACACACCTTAACATCTGCGTTTCCTCTCTCGCTGAATGTTCTCTCAGGTACTTCCCGCTTGCCCCCCTCAGAGATGTGTGAAATATACTCCCTCTCTCCAGCTCTTCTTCTTGCTCACTTTTTGAGTCATCTTTCTTTCTTTCTCCATGCTTTATTGTCTGTCTGTGTTTTTTATGCCTCTGATCTTTTTTCTCCTCTAGACATCAGTCTAGTCGACTACGGAGGGCTCTACGAGTGAGTGTCTCTTTCTAAACCGTTGGCTCATTAAGCAGAATGTTTGTATAGGCAAACTTAGTATTTTTAGTGTGTTGTTTGTTTTACATGCCCTCTGTTCTCACAGTGGAAGAGAGGATGCAGCTTTTGCTATGTTACGCTAAAGCTGAGTTCTCTGCGCTTTTGCCACACTGCAGGGAGGAGAATTGCAAAACTTTTCGCCTCTCATTACGGCTGTGTTTCAGAGCGTCTGGGAACACTGCGCTGATGGCACGCCTTTGGTCGCTTCCAAAATTACCCCACAGCAGGTTCTGTGATGTGGTGTTTTCTTGTAAACAGGTTTGAGGATGGGTGTTCCATAGGCTTGGAAAAGTAGGTTTAGTGTAAAACTTTCACCCACATCTGAATTCTCAACACACGCACATCTCCAGGCATTGCCTGTGAGCCAGCTATGTTATGAAGGCCGGGGTGGGAAGTGGGGGGGGGTCCCAAATCAGTAATTTTAGTCACCACTGCGACAAAATGGATAAACTTTCATTTTGCATATAAATGTGTCATTAAAGAATAATTTTTAAAAAGTTTTGTGGCTTTAGTCCATTTGCGTTTTATTCTATTTTATTTTTAAACATTGTCAAAATTCACTTTTAGCAAATATTTTGCAAAAACAAATAAATACGTAAAAAAAATATTGTAGCAAAAATATTGATGGCATACTACAATAATTTTTTGTCCAATCAGACGCTCTCTAGAAGGAGTACACTTACTGTTTTAATAGGAAATACTACAGCACAGAAAAAAAAATTGAGCTCATCAACCAATTTCAATAGGTCCCTAAAGAAACGCAAATACTTTGAAAAGTTTAGTAGTTAGTGTATATTATATTTCTGCAGATGTGTTACTTTTAGTTTGCAAAAATAAAATGTAATGTCCCTTATTCCTATTTCAGCAAGCACAGCATCATTCTGTTTACTTAATGGTTGATTAAGTAGAAAGCCATTTCTCCCTTTACTCCAGGCACAGAAAGACATGGAAACAATTATTTGACACGGGGTTCATACTTGTATGTTGTCACAAGACCAGATCCTCCGTCTTAGTGGACAACAGACTAAATAATGGGCCTAACTGTTTACGGCAGTTTCCTTCACTTTGTGGCTCAGGCGAAAGGCCCATGCACATATTCCAAACAAGCTGAGGATGACGTCTACCAAGCCGTTGTAAGCTGATTCTGTTACAATGTGGTCATGTGACAAGCTAACCCATATGAACAGGCCCCTGGCTGTGGGTTTAGACAACTCTGGTCTAACTGTTTGTCCTTAGCGATTCATGGCATAAATATTTCACATCAGACCCACTTTTCAGCATTTAGCGACATGTTCTTCCCTGAAGAACATATTAATGCCCTTTACTTTTCTGCAAACCTCACAAATCATTGCAGTAATGACCAAAATGATCTTTGTGGCCTAGCTGGGTTTTAAATTATGCTATTCATATGTAGCCTTTTCTCCTATGAAGAGTGTTATTCCACAGCTGAACAAAAACAAATTCAATTTATTTGCTATTCACAAGGATTCAAAAGTCTAAAAAATGCTTCTGTTATGTATTTTTGTTCCAGAATAATTATCAGTATAACAATCTGATAAAAGAAACACTGAACAAATGTCATAAAAATGTTCTAATTTCGATGTGCACTCAACCTGGACATGGCAAAACCTAATGATCTATGTTATCCCAGCTTTATTCAAGAGCAATCTTTAATTGTGCGCTTTAATGGCAAGTAAATCTGACTTTTTGTATAGAGGAATTTAAATGTCACAATTTTGCTACATTTCATGAGTGACCTGCAAACAACGCAGGATCCTAAATAAGCTTCCACATTTTGCATCCAAACTTTTCCATCTTTTTCATCATCCAAAAATGTAGTGATTATTATTTTTTCACGCTCGTGTTGTTTAAACATGCTATGGCTTTCTTTGTTTATTGGAACCAAAACTTTGCTTAAACTGTTATCCTGGTTTTTATCCTTAATCCAATTATTTTATCTTTAATTCAATTTTGTCTGAGACTGAACAACTGAAAAAATGAAGTTGTAAAGGGTTAGTTCACCCCAAAATACATATTTTGTCACTTTTTACCCCTGCTTGTAACTCTCTTTACATCAAATAAATCTGCCACCTGATATTCCTATATGGTTTACTGGCACTGTTGCATTGATTAGCACCATTGAATTGTTCCATAGGTAGTGCTATTTTTTCTCATATTTACAGGTCTGATTTTTGAATATGAAGTTTTGACATCACCAGGTAATGTTCCCTCAAGAAGTGTGGGTGGACACCTGTAATTTGTATCAACGTGTAGGCGACGGAGGAGGACGCAAACGTTGTTGAGATACACAAGGAATATTAAATAGAGTAATGTGGCCAGACTAGCACAGCAGGTTCTCAGGCCCCAGTACTTTAACTTTCATTAGAGAGCAATTGGTCATACTCACAGCAGGGATCATAGACTGACTACAAGTCTGCATTATTGGCAGTTCCAGAGTAAGTAGTTTTTGTTGATTTCTATTAGTCTTTCTTTCACATTCTTCATGTTCTTAGAATAGGACAAAAACAACAAAATAGACTAAGACCAAACACAGTTATGTGAGATTTAAATGCAGGTTGGACACTGCTGTGTCCTTGAATATAGCCAGTCACTGAGAGCCGTAGGCGGCTGGTAAAGAAAGGGGGTGGTGTGGCGGGTCCCAGCACGCCATTTGTCTGGACAAGGCTGTCTAACCCACCCCTCCAGCTGGGACGGGCTGAGAGCAGTTGAGCCCTCGCTGAGGTCTCATGTAAAGTATCACCTGGGGAGTCTACTAGAAACACCAAGTCAATGACAACACAGAGAGATGATGCATCCACATTTCCTCCATCTTTTTGCTATTTACTGGTGCTTGGCTATATGGGGCAGTTGTGGCCTACTGGTTTGTGAGTTGGGCTTGTAATCAGAAGGTTGCTGGTTCGATTCCAGCACTGGGGGTTACAACTGAAGTGCCCTTGAGCAAGGCACCTAACCCCCAATTGCTCCCCGGGCGAAAGAGCTGCTCTTGTAGTTGCGTTCGTCTTATGCAACAGCATCTTTCTCCTCCTGTAGCTTCTATGCTACAGAACACTGTGACTGTTAATCAGGAAACTGTTGAACAATGAAGTTGTGCCCAGCCAGATCTGTAAGCAGTAAAGACAACCCTTTGTTTCTAAAATAAGAACTGTTTGACATTTGAGAGGAGACACAACCCGTTCCTATGAAGTTTGCCGGCATCGGAGAACAGACCGGAACCCTTCAAGTTATTTTCAGCCTCTGTGAATACCAGTTATTGTGAACGTGTAATTACAGGCCTAGACGCTGCACTTAATTCCCAAACAATATGGTGTACTTATACACAAGGATGTCAAATTATATTCAACCCACCATCTAAAAAGTGCTGCCAGAGTGTGGATACCAAAGCTACCGTATAGTGGCCGCCAAACCCTCTGCCACCACCCTATTCTACTTTCTCATTATCCTAAGGCCCTGATCCACGACCCTAATGATGATGACGGAGCGGAGGTTGCCTCCAACAAACCACAATGCATTTTATAGCTTAAACAATATCATTTGTAAAAAATGGTGCCTGAAATAAACAGCACCACAGTTGTTGTTTGTTTGTTGTAAGGAGAATGTTTCATGCAAGGTTCTGCTAAAAAGCAGCGATGGTAATCTTCAATTAATGATTTCTTTTTCTTTTTCTATTTGTAGAAGCTTGCCAAAAGCAGCAACACTGTAAGAGATTACAACAAATAATAAATTCATGCTTTAACTGCCGTTATAGGATGACCATGGTAAAGCAGCAGAAAACCGTTCTATTAAAAACTGTTGCTATAATTTTGCTGTGAAAATGAATTGTCCTCTCAAATAGCTAATTTTCCCTTACCTGTAGGGTTGGACTTTTTTTAAATTTAAAAAAAAAAATATTTTTTAAATTAGCTATTTTTACCAAATACCAAAATGTAAAACAATTTTGGTATTTTTTAATATGGAGGACAGTGACAGTCTCTCTGGGTCTCTAAAATTACAGTTGATGTTTTTGAGTTTACTTCGCCTCCCAATCTTTTAACCATAACTTGTTCTGTTTTTAGAACTAAATTAAGATTCTCTTAATTACTAGAGGTAATGACAAATAGGTATTTCCCATAGACCTGAAGAAGCAAACTGTGAAGGGACATACATCCGAGGTTGCAAGGCAGAAAAAAGGAGGGACATATTATAGCGTCATACAAAGCATAGTGTGTTTCAAGCATGGTGCCTTGTAAGGCTTTTGCAGGGGAATTGAGAGAACTTTGGGCTTTTGCCCATTTCTCCCTTGTGTCTTGTCTCTTTCTTGGACAAGCCGATGAAGTTCCTAAATCAGAAGTAGCCCAACAAACCCCTATAATTTCCCCTGCCTCACTAGAAATTTGTGTCCTTCAAAGGACGATTGAAAGGGAACTGTGTCTGAAAGACCCACTGTTTATCCTCAATGCCCATTCTGGTAAAATGTTCGGCCCTCCGCTCTTAATGGGTGGAAATGTTAGAAACATCAGGGTTTGTTGTACATTGTAGAGGGCAGCTGACAGTTGCCGTTCTGCCAGCTCATTGGCTTGGGCCTCGTCTGTGCCACCAAGCTGGAGAGACTGCCACTCAGCATTAGGTCAAGGTTTCCCTGAAGAGACGGCCATTTCACGCAACCAAGAAATTACATTTGAGAGCAGAATTTGATAATATGCGTATTTTCTCCACAAAACTGCAAGGAGAGAGAGAAAAGGGGAGTGGTGGAATTATATGCTATATTAACTTAGGCATCTTTAAGGCATCAAGAAACATTGGAGAGGATTTTTCTTTTCTTTGACTGGCTGCTATGACTTGAGAGAGAGCCACTGCAACTTAAATGTCCCCACAGACTAACACACCCTAGTTTTCTATGTCCTCTAGAAAATGTGCATGTGGTTTTTGTTCTTTGAAGTAACATGACTTGCCATTTGGATTTACCGAATTCTCTTGTTTTACGTCCATGGAATTGCCATATTGCAGAAGAGCTGGCTTTAAAGAGTTTAATGAAATTAGTTATGTAATCAGAAAACACAGGCTTTCAGTTTTTATTATGATAAAAATGAAAAGATTAAGTTATACAGGAAAACTAAGCACACTGAAATTGAAACCTTTCCAAATATTGTCAAAATGATTTTCCTTTGTACATCAGGTCAATATTTACCATTTACTTTATGGGGCTCATGATTAAATTTGGGATGCAGATCTAATTACATACCCATGCAAATAATATATCTATATAGTTTTATCTAACCAAATAAAACAAAAAATGTTCATGTATCATGTTAAATTGGATGCCTGCCACAAATTATAAACATACATAAAAAAGGGAAAAAAATCTGATTGGTCAAAGGGTTCAACTAAGCGTACCAATAGTCTCTTTAGTTCTAGGCATGCTGGTGGTTATAGTGTAATGCTAAATGTAGACTGTGGCTTCTCTAGAAGTCCACACAAGATAGTAGCTGTCTTCTGCAACTCCGGCATGCAGATGACTAGCCATGTCGGCCACAATACCATGTGACCTTGCCTGAATACAAGTATTGAGCTCAGAATTCCAGTGGGTACTGAATTATACTGCACATTCAGAAGCAACAGGGGCTCTTCAAGGTAAACATTAGCTTCTGCCAAAAATAAGTCAAGAATGTATTTTGGGAAACATTTTGATAATTATTCCCTTTCTAGAGTATTGTCCTTTAATTTTGATGTCCCCATTCTAACAAGCAAGCATTTTGTAAGAAATTACACTTTTTCACACCAGGTAACTTACGTGAGCCAAATATGAGCTGTCAGAAAGTTTTTTGTACATTCCTTGAAATGAAAACATATTTGTCTAAGTTAGACCAAAAACACTTCCCAGTACACAGTGTTAGTCATCAACAAGCAATCAAGCTCAATTTCCACACTATCAATCAGGATTAGATAGAAATGCCAAAACTAATAATTACACAGTTATTACCAAGCATGTATTAATTCATTGAAACGGTACAGTGAAATAATAATAATAAATAAGCACTGTTTCTAAAATGTGCACTTTATCATAACATTGAGGAAAAGCTAGCCTCAACATAACGTCTGCACACATTTGGACATAAAAGATCAACATGAGGCTGTGGAGAAGACAAACACATGCTGGAAAAACAAACAAAACCACAATGTGCTGTTGTTGAGTGGCTTTATCACCATGTGTTCCTGTTTGTTTGTTCTATTGAGCTGTGGATAAAATGTCATGAAATGAAAAGTGAAGAGCTCTTGATTGCTCAAAGCATTGCAGAACTTGTATGGATGCTTAAAATCATAACATGAGACGTATTTTGTTTAGATTTTGCCTGTTCATTTAAAGAACAAACAAGAGCAGAAACATACATGGTAGTAAAAAAAGTTACTGGCCTTTCATACATTTATTTTGATTAGATTCCAATGGTGTCAAATAAACGCAGTAGTCCATTTGGGGTCCTAGTGATAGTTTAAGAATATTATTGCCCTGCAGGACATAATATTAAGACCCAGGAGGTACAGATTGACTGGATTCTTACATTGACATAATAACATGGTGACCTGGGAAAACCTGTTCACAAAAGACAACATGCAACAAACCAGGCTACTTGCTAACCCCTGGCAAAATCTAAACACCACTTAAACTCAATGCATTTTGGTGTGCTGTACATGTTGTTTCAAGTTACTAAAGAAGGAATCCATGAAACGTTAATCTTACCATAGTTAAGGAAGATTATTTTCATTTTGCCAATATGTAGATTTGCAACATTCATGTATAACATAACTGATTTACAATCACAGGTGTACGTTTTTTGGCTGTTTTACAATGGCTAACAAAGTGTAATCAATCAGATTTTGGAGCTAAAACTCTGTGTTTAATGTCTTTAAATGATTCACTATGTGTGTAGATAGTAATCCTAAACAAAACAGGTTGGTATTAAGTTGGTTTCTTTGACCTACATTGAAGAAGAGGACTACAACTAATTCTAATAAAGAATAACAAAATTAGGTATATTTACTAATCACCTAATGTCACGATTGTTCAATAAAACAGGAAAACATGGAAAAAGGATTAAAGTCTATCTCTCTCAGCGTGGGCTACAGACTTCATCAGGTGCAACTGATCAAGAAAACTCGAGTATCAGACATCCATGAAGCACAGTCCAAATGCTTCAACATTAATCAAACATAATTGGTGCTTAAAGTCTTAAATTATTTATTATTGTGGGATCTGACAGTGCTGCTCAGAAGCAAATTGGGATCATCTTCCATGACCACCAAGGATTTGGAGATTAAGCCAGAACTAAGTTTATTTCCTCCATACGGCTTTTATCCCCGCAAACGAACCGTTTAAATGGATCACCCGCGACAGATAACCGCGTTACTGTAAACGAGAAATGAGGCTGTTCCTCTTAAGATCCCCCCCTCCCTCACACTGGTCTAATTGTGCCGTGGATCCCCGTGGGTTTAGATGTTTGACACTGCGAAATGCTCTTAAATCCTCCTCGCTTCTCTTTTCCTTATGCTGTGCTCCCTATCTAGAGCCAAAAGGATGTATGTCGAATTCATAAATTTATCACTTTTGCAAAACGGTGCATTAAATGAGTGCGGACACGCTCTGATTTGAAATGCTGACTTAAGAAAAGAAGTTATGATGTTTCGAAATGAGTTTGGATCATAGCACCAACCACCTCCTAGCCCCCCCATTTCAGGCCTCCAATTGCACCCTTGTCTGCTTCTCTTTTCTTCTTCCAGCAACAAATATTACCAGTCTTTCTTATTCTGCCTCTAGTCAATCTATAATGTCCACTGCTGTCATTACCACCAGTAAGCAACGCTACATATTAATGCAGCATCTTATGATTAGCATTTAAGCATTTATATGTAGCTGTATAAACTGAATATAAATAGATTAATTAATATTCTGTGGCATTGATGTTATTTTGATGTAAGGAATCATTATTATTTTGTCTGTCACAAAAATGGCATTCCAAGACACCACATTGAATGTATTTGCAACCGGAAGATAAACTGAATAAAAAAAATTATGTAAGCCTTCTTAATCCATCAGAACTGCTATGTTAACTAATACAAAACGTGCAGTGTTAATTTTGTTTTCAAAGTGTAATCCTCTTGGTCCTATTCTGCTGAGGGAAAATGTGAGCCCAATGGCATTCACTGCACAAAAAGTGTAATTCCTAGGCTGTTCCCACCAGTGCACTACAATCTGTAGTCTTCTGCCTGTTTATAACAAAATGTCTAGCACCCTGCTGGCACAAACCAAATAATTACTAAATTGCAAGATTTTTTTAATCGTTGTTTCATCAGTATGGAGTTTAATTCATACAGTTCTGTTCACTTATATCTTTTTATTTTTTCTTGGTCCCAGAAAGGGACCTAGCCGTTATGATAGCATTACAGTTAACAAACAGAGCCGGTTCTGCAAAGCTCACATAAAAAAATCTATTTGCTTTATTTGGCGGCACACATAGGTACATTTCCACTGATATGTTCCCTCTTGGATTGCAGATACATTTGCTGTATAAATCATGCTTTCTGAACCTCTCAAGTCCCAACCCACTGAAAAAGTGTGAGTGAACTTCTGCCATAGATTTAGCATTCTAAAGAGACATTCAAACATGACTGTTAAAGACTTTATTGACAACCTAGACCAAAAACCTTTTCCCTCACAATTTTACACTTTCAATTTTCTTTCTTTGGTCACCACTGTTATCTATATCCCTTTAGCTCCATTTGTTTGGAGAGTGCATAAGAACGCTTCAGGGCCTAATCTACACCTGTACCCTTGCTTGCTTAGTGTGCAAGGTCATCTTCGACACACAATATAGCTTGTATAGCAAAGGAAGGTCAGAATCAATGGTCTGTATAATAATATAGAGTCTAATACACATTGGTTATCGCAGTCCCATTAAATCCAAACCTAAACTAAACCTCTTCTGCTTTAAATGTGCTAAAATGATGTGCTGAGATTCTGTGGTGGCACCTCTTCTCTTTCCACAAGTAAACAAGCCATAATTAATTGTACAGTGTGTAAATTTAGCCCAAAGGCACGGAGGCCATCTTAACCCTCACCACAAGGAAAGGTCTTGGCAAATATCCACACAATATTTTTAATTTGACCTTTCCTGGCTGGACCCAACAACTGGGGCCTCTGTGTAAGGTCTCAGACGAGGATAAAACCATCCAGACCTGTGCTGTCATTTAAGATTATAATAATCCTGCAGTGTTGGTGATATGTTGATGATTCAATATAATGCATGAGTAACAGAACAAGACTTCTAATCATATGATGGGCATGACAGTAACAAAAGTGATAACGATGTCGAAGATAGCTCTCGCAATGTTTACAGTATGTACTCCTAATATAGATGGTGTTAAAAGGTATTATGGGAGAGCATTTTAATCTTGCCCAGACTTGAAAATGCACGCGCCTACTTTCCCTTCTGCATGCTTTCATCATACATCACATGTGCAGTTAAAATAAACTGTTTACTAGGTGCTTTCTTTAGGTTGCATGTCCTATATGGCTACTGTATCAAATTTAGCAAAAAGTAGTGCAGCTAGACTTACTTAAAGTGAGACCATGTCCTCAAAAACTTGATCAGGTCATCTGGCCTCAGTCCGGCCCTAAATCAGTACAAATGAACTGATTATTTAAGCGCAAAATGCAGTTTGTACCAGGTGCGTGCTCTCAAAGGTGCGTTAGATGGAGCAAGTCAAGGCGTTAACATAAGGCAAGAGTGTGGATGTAGCAGCGGGGTCTTTGAACCCTCCAGGTGCAGCTGTATGGTGACTGATGGAAAGAGGCTTTAGCCCGAGAATACAAAGCCTCGAATGCACCAAACAGTTTTTGTTTTACTGAGGAAGTATTGTTACACTTTGACTTGTTTATCAAAGAATAAGTTACTGAACAATGCATTTTTTCAGAAGATAGTTGAGGTCGAGAGTGTGCATTTATGTGTGAGTCTGAGACATTCCAGTGGGGTCTTATTTGGCAGTGTGAGACTACAACTGCATGATCATCCGCAGGCAAGTTCACACTGTGTTTTCCTCTGTGTTCAAACCCTCTTTCTTTGAGCGAAGAGTATGTGTCAGTAGGTTTACCAACGTGTGTGATTCCCACTGGGCCCATATTCTACGCTGAGCTCTGTTTTATCCCCTGTTGTTTTGCTATTCAAAAGCTGCTGTCCTTGTCTCTATCAATGTGCCCACATACTGATTAAAAACAAATATGTCCTCATTAGCAGCAAGGCATAGATTACACATGTACACATCATTCATCATGTTTCTGCAAACATAACAGCCCTCCTGTCATGGATCTCTAAGATGTTTATCCTTTACTTCTATGTTTGTCATTACTACTATCTCATACAGCTTTATATATGTGTGTATATATATGGATATGCACCATGAATGAATTAGTCGATGGTCATGCAAACCCTCATCATTTTCACCTCACAATATATTTTCTTTCTTTCACAGAAGCGGGGGAAATATAATCATTGCAGGTTGTTGAGACATAAAAATGGCACATAGTTTGAGGGTTCTGCTAGGTCACAAGGGCTGAATAAAAGAAGGTGAATGGAAGACTTAAATAAGGAGAATCTCCTCAGCTTTTGGCCTGTGTTTACACGCTCCTTGTCCAGATTCAATCTGTACCCTGCAGCACACGTTACTCTTTCTGGTGGGGAACTGAAAAGCACAAGGAGCAAAATGTTCTTTGCGCTCTACACTTATTGCCTCAGGCCGCGCTATGATTTCTTTCTCAACCTCTGTAAGCTTCTAGTGTCTTTTTCTCCAGATGTTCAGGAACATCTAAGCTCAAAGCACAATAATGTTTCCGAGGCCTTATGTGGCTCACTCCTCTCGCTAACCCACATGAGATACGTTAGCGGCGCGTGAAGGTAAGCTCAACAAGTAGGGAAAATGCTTGAGGCTAGCGTCAGATGAATGAGAGAAATGTGCAGTGGAAGACAGGGGAAGCAGCAGTTGATTGGAGGGTCACCACCCTGTGCGAAGGACACAGGTTGAGATAAAGGCAGGGGCTGTAATTAGCAAGGCAAAGCTTTGAATACGAGTCCTACTGTGCAGTGTGGGGAAGCAACATGTTAATTGCTACTTTTATCAATGCACAAAAATACAGCAGGAAGTATTCACTCAAACCTTACGAATGTGCAGGCAGACGATGTGACATAAAAACAATAATAGACAAACTTTGTTTTGGGTACACAGTCGTGTTTATTTTTGTCACACTTTGAATAGATTGCAACAGAGGATTAAACAATTACCGCATGTCCAGATAAAATACTGTATGCTTATGCTCATTGGGATGGTAAATTTACTTTGATCTCAATTTGATCTCAAACATGAGTGAACTGAGGAACTCTTGTTTTATTATATGAATAATAAAATTGGAAATATTACACCAAATAAAAGATTTAGGACTACATTTACTTATGTCTGTAAATATGAACTAGCATCTTTTTTTGACTTGATAAATGCATGTCAAAGACATTTAGCCATGGATTGAAAATGGACTGAAATATTCTTGTAATGACACGATTGATCCTGACCTAAAAAAGCAATCACTAAAGTATATAAAGTTAATTAAAAGAATTTATTCTTCACTCATCTAAACAAGAGCACAAATATAGAAAGCACAAGCAGTGACAGACCATACTGTGTAGAGTACACTAAATAACTGGTATATTAAATGATAAAAGCTGTAAATGAATTGAAATGTATGTACATAACAATAGTATCAATGGTATCAGCAATATTGGTCTGATACCATTATCAGACCAATATTGCTGATAATAGTCATAATAGTCATAATAGTCACAGTCAGTTTGAACATGCATTTCCATGCATTATTATTTCCGGCTTTAATGTCATGTCGTGCTAAGACAACTCAAGCAATAGACTTGTTGGTCTCTAGAGGCCACCTGACCTAAAATACTTGACCATGGCCAATGGCATGCCTTCAAGCAACATACTACACTCACTCAACCTCAAGGCTGCAGGGTTGTCAGTCATTGATCCCTCTAGTGTGGACATGATCATAGAACAGGAATACCATGTCTGTACTGATTCTGACTTGCCCCTGGGGACTGCAAGCTGGTTGTTTTGTCTTGAAAAGTTGTACTGTCTGCCATGATGGAAGCAAGTCAGTTTGTTGACATGGTGGTATGGAATGTTACACCTTGTCATTCTGCTCCTTTAGAAGAAATGTCTTTCACTGTGTAAAAAGATGATTCTACGAAAAGAGATTTTTGGAGATACCTATAGATAGAATGCTAAGGTCTGCTCTATCTCTCAATGAAAAACTATTAGCATAAGAACGTAGCACTTTTTAATTATGCAAACTTTTCAAACAAATAACAAGCTGGCAAACACTGTAAACAGCCTACTTACCATTAGGTAATTGAAAATAAAAAAATGACTTTTCTGTACCACCTGCTCATCCATTTTTGACATTTATCTTTATTTAGAAAAGGCGAGCATATAAATTGCTGGAGACAAGTGTTTGCAGGATTATCTTTACATACTCTCAGATTAGTGGTGGATGTTATGCCATGGTTGTCGGGAGAAATTAAAATTCATTAAACAAAGAGCTAATAAGAGTGTGGTGGATATCCTAAACCCTTTGAACCTACGATGACTGGTTTTAAAAGTAAATTTTGTTTTGCTCCACTTTAAGTTCTATTTGAGGTTAGAAGAGGTTTGGAAGATGAAGCTATTATATTATTGTTTTATTTTAAAACATTTTCTTTTTCTTATTTAGCTTATCTAGTTCTAAAACTGTATATTTTGCATAATTATAATATGCAATTTAATTACATGAAAAAATATATAATGAAATATATAAATAAAATCAACAAATTTACAGTTTAATTTTGGTGCAGAGTTTAATTCACTGCAAAGCGTTTTCATAAGTAGATCAATTAATTTGAATCAATAACTGCTTTTCGACTTATCTGTTCAATTGAAGGCCAGACTAATGCTTTTTACATTATGCCAATGTAATCATATTTGCGTTTTATCATTTATAATGTTATTTGTTATAATGTAATTTCCATAATAACTCTAATATTTGTGTGGACCTTTACAGTTATTAGATTTCTTTTTTTTTTTTTTTNCTAATATTTGTGTGGACCTTTCCAGTTATTAGATTTCTTTTTTTTTTTTTTTTTGTCTTTATGACTGCAATCAATGAATTCACATAGCATTTTATTTTTCAGTTACTTCTTAAACACACTGAAAACTAACATCTGATGCATTTCAAGTGTAAAAATCGTAGTGAGTTTCCACTATAAAGCACCACTACAGAATAACTGCACAACCGCATATACTAGATCAATTTGGAAACTCCTAAAATAACTCTTGTGACCAGAATATCTCTCTCCGAATCTTGCAAGCACAGTGAGGAATCTGATGAGGTAGTGTTGCATTTTTGTTTGTGCTTCTGTTGCAAGTGCAGTCCTCCTGGAAATCTCAGCAGCAGTACGACATACAAATATAACCTATACCATGGTAAATACTGGGTTGTTTTTCAGTCTAGAATGAATTACTTTTTGGTTATCATACAAAAAACAAAGCCTCAATGTCAAATGATTTTTTGCATGCACATTCATGCACATGTCTTATTTTTTCCAAAATCAATAAACTGATTTGTTGAAAGTTGTGCATGAGTGCAACAAAATCTGCTGCAGTAGATGCGTGCTGTTCATTATCACCTGGGGAGCTTCTGAGCCAACCATAATAAATAGGACAAGTACTTTACAACGATGTCATTGAATAATACTTTATAACATGCATATGGAGTTTTGAACGTGCGTTTTTAATAAGAAACTCAAATTATTTGTCATTTGCAAATTTATCTGACAGCCTTCCATTGTTTAATAAATAACAGGAGCAGATTCCAAACAGGTGGTGTAAAACACACTATGTGAACAAAATTTTAAGCCTAAAAAGTCAGGGACTAAGATGAACATCTGTGAGGATCTAGGCACTATTTATTACCCCATTATAAGTGTGCCCCTGGAAGAGTGACGTTAAGTATAACACAAAGTGTTGGCTTAAAGGATGTCAAACAGATGGCTTACAAAACCCAGGATGTTTTTGAAGGGAAAGACCTCAGCTTACATTATTAAGCTGTCACGTCTGTACATACCAAATATGCTGGCAGGGATAAAATCAGATGAACAGAGCAGTATAAGTGAGCTGTGTGGAATAAGAAGAACGAATCTCTCTCTCTTGCTACGTTAACAGCGAGGTCAGCGATACTCTTGCCAAAGCCAGACAACTTTTGAACTTTTGCATGCTTTGAGTTCATCCCTGGTTCCTTACCCATCAATATAGCAGCTCATTTAAGCCTTCATTAGAGAAGAAACAACCTCAGACGATGTCATCAAGCTGGGACACGTCCTGCTTAGCCTGGCAGCCTATCGTGTGCAGAGCTGATGGCTTGGAACAGGTATTTGGGACAAAACCGAAGCAGATGTTTCACTTTAAGATCTCTCTTAGATGTCTAATGAATCCAAAAGTTAAGGCCCGTTGATCCAAAGACATTTGATTTGCCAATGTAAATGGGGCATCACATTCATAATGAGCAGCATTACCTAATCATAGTAAGGCGGCAGACATCATGGGGGGAGTTGTGGGGGGCGGGGCAGGGGTTGGGGGTTTGTAGGTAGGAAATGAGAGCTTCTAATGCCTCCTGAATGTTGGGAATGAATCATTGGTGCTGAGTACATGCTGCAAAGTCCAATTGATGTCTCATTTCCTTTATCCTACCGGGACGCTGAGAGCACTTCAACCTTGCAATCAGGGAGACCTTAGAGAAAATCACTGAGACCTACGCAGACCTTTGAGCAGTCATGTAACTAAATATGTGGGTTATGCAAGATTCGTGAGACACAAATGATGGTAAATATATGTTTGTTCTTATGTATGTATGTGTGCTAGGGGAATAATATAAAGACAACTCGTTATGCAAGAATGTATTTAAAACAATCAAATATTTGAACCATCACAGAGAAAAAGATGTAGTTTATTACATCACACAGACTCACAGGTTTAAGTGTCACAATAGTTTACATAAAAAAATACATAAAACATAAAAAGGTAATAAAGAGGTGCAATACTCCAAAGAGCAATTAGAATTGCAGATATTTGCAATATTATATTGCAGAAAGTAAATCTTAACAGTTTAATTCAGGCCAAAGGGCAAACATTAATTGCCAGTGGATGATGGTAAAATGTTTAAAATTATATTTGTCACAATTAATGAAAGGCAGTATGTTTGTTTCTCACTGCATGAAACAAGTATACTGCAGCATGGCATTGTATATGAGATTTTCTGTACATCAAAATTACAGACATTCCCCATTTCTTAATTTGCTTTGTTGAGAATTGTTACACTAAACAAATATTTTTGCTGAACAAACCTTTTACGACAGAAAGTATCTGTCACTTCTCGTTGTTAAAAGGGTGTCATGAACTACCCTCATGCCTGTTATCCAGCCTTTTTGCTCATTGCTCATCAGATTCTCAGAACAGTAGCAAACCCTCCAAGCACATGTTTTTAGCTATTTGTGCTCTTTTTGGTAGTGAAGTGGTGGACACTTTAACCTAATAGACCTTAATGCTTATGGCTCTCAGTGGAGGTAATTGCACCCCATATCCATCCGACCTGACCTCTTTCACCACTGCTGTGCTTTGATGAGCTGGACTTTCAACTGAGCGAATGAACCTTGTTGCCAACAAAATGGAAATGTCCAAATTGTGTGATGTCTTTTTTTGTTATTTCTGGTCCTAGAGAGGGATGCAGCTAAGGTTTTTCACATTAGAATATAAGAACATAAGTTGTAAAAAAACTGTAAATTTTTACAATTGGACTGTCTTTCCAAACGTCATGACAATATGAGTACACACCATGATGCTATTTGAAGAAACAACTCTGCAATTGTAATAATTTTTGCACATTTTGGCACATTTCTGCAATTTTTGCACCAATAATTATTTGTTTCAAACTGATTTCCTGAAGTCCAGGTCACATTTTATATTAAATACTTTGCACTAGCATAAAAAAAAGCATGATACAATGATATTTAGGGATCAAAAGTCAAGGTCAAGAGTGTTTTTTCATGACTACACTTTAAATATAATTATAATTTAAGAAAATGTGCACAGTAGTTACACTGTAGAAAGTTTTATTTATGTAAGTACTCTGTGGTTAAAGACATTTAATTTACAGTGGGGCCAAAATTCCTGCCCCAAACTTACGCCATTGGACTAGCCAAACGGCATTGTGTCTGGTTGTTTAAGCAAACAGAGCAATGCTTTGATAATGCAACAGATCTGCAGTGTTTACACTTTTGGCGGAAATCAACTTACTACATTTATAAGTGTAAGCTTACAAATTTTCGTATGTAAACAAATTTTGTATGTAAAAAATATTTTTACGTAAATTTTATTATATACTTTAGCTTTATACAATAACAGCCACAAACAGAAACAGTTAGGGCCTTAGTTTTGACCCCAGTCACATAGCCATGACCCTTGACATGTCTAGCATCTCTGAGTTTTCATGCTGATGGCTTTATTTGTCACTCTGCACTACCACCAAATGCGTCACGTCAGCTATGGTGAGATTAGAAAATTACACAAATGGAGGGGTGGAAAGGTATAATTGAAAATGGCAAAGGGTTGAATGGGAAAGACATTTAAAATGAGAGCTCTGTGTTGTTTTGCTGGCAGGATGTTGGGAAGCCTTGGAGGAGCATGCTAAAGAATCATTACACTTTGTGACTGCTTCAGGACAGCGGCCGTCGGAGAAGGCTGGCACATCGCGCCCAGACAAACAAGAGCGGAGTTTAATCATGGAGATTACTGCACTGCTGTTGCTGCCATGACGGGGACTAATTGAGGAAATACAAGACACCTTCTAATGAACATCTAATTAAAGCCGCACAATGTTCCAAGAAGCATCTTGAAGAATGTACTAAGGAAATTAAGACAGGGTATGTAAGTATATTTATATTTGTGGCCTGTTTCCCAAAAGTATTGTTATGTACATAAATACATTTGTAGATTACCATTAAGGGTAACTACTGTCAGCCAAGAGCACCTCCTATTTAAACACACACATTAGAATATCCTAGGCATTAATGGTCAGCAATGTTACGTTTAACACCATTGTGATTTTAAAAGATGTGTGTTTTTATTCAACCCTTAATGCAAATTAGATAAGAAGCCCATCTAATGAGGCACAAGATACTGCTCCATCACGAAAATAACACTGGATGTGTGTTGTTTTTAATGAGCATTGTTTATAAAAGCAAAAGTTTTTAATTATACATGATATCAAAGAAGGCATTAAATTTGCTCAATTCATTGATGCCTCCATACCATTCTAGAGATGTAGTGTAATTTGCTATTTACATAAACAGATTTTCAGGCATGACTTATATCTGTAAGATGGGAACTACTGTACTGAATGTATTTATCATTTCAAAAGTTCCTGTTTGTGTGTGTGTAGACATGGTCATTTCATAGGTTTAGTGGAGATACAGTTGGAAACACCAGTGAGCTTTGTTATTAATCATCCATTTCCTTTGATTACTGACCTTCATGTAATGACCTTATATTTCCAGCACACTAAGAGCCACATGTTTTTGCAGAAGAATGACCATTGCTCAATGCTTAACTTAAACCTGATTGCTAAGCCCTCTCCTGAAGGACCTCTTAAAGACAATGTTCTCAAGCGGGGCTCTTCTTTAACATCATCGACTGACATGCGTTCAATTTACCTTAGGTGTCAAGATGGATGCCAAGAGGTGACCTTAAATGGTACCATAATTTGGACCTCTGCTGGTCCTATTATATTTAGATTCCCGGAAGTCTCAGAGTTGCATCAGAAAATGACCCTTAGCAACCAAGGCATGTAACAGCATTATTATCTGCATTTTAACAAGCCAGTGACTTTTTGAAAAGCCTTATGACATTGCCATTCAATTCTGTCTTGTATAGGCGACATAACGAAGCCCAACTCGAGGACGTATGCCAAGGATGAGACGCATTTTCGAGCTGTCACTTTGCTGGTCATTTCACCCTAATTGGGACATCACCGACCTGCTTCCCTGAAAATATGTCACGCTTTGCCCTTGTAATTATGCTGTACCTGTCAAAGGCTGTAATATCACACCAAACAACTCAACTTTTGCTTATTTTACCAGCAAAATTTTTATGATATGTAACCTTTGTTACACCTGTTCCCTCTTTGCACCCGTTTAAAATGACAAAAATTAATTGTGTGTATCAGTCTCTCAAATACACACAATTAAGTTCCATTACAGACTTTATTCAAAATTATTATTAGATTTCTATTTACAGGCATACACAAGGACCCTAGTTGGTGGATATGGTTAAAAGTTGGGGTTTTGCTTTTATTTTCCTTCAGTTCTGTCCAAAGCTGGGTTATTAAAATCCCTTTTATTCAAAAATACCACAAAAGAAGCATGAAGGCCCATACATTATTTTGTTGCGATTATTGCTTGTTGGTTATACTTTGTATGTGTGATTCTGCTGCTGGATATTACATTATAGCATGACAATCTTTAAATTACATCATGTAATGTACTAGGTACATTCACTCAAAATCATTGAGGTTGTTTAAAATAGCTATACATTTGGAGCAAACAGTGACCAGTTTGGCTAATTACTTATCTAAACTTTAAGAGATGCTAAGAATTTTTAATACATAAATCACATGAACATCAGATTCTTCAGAGTTATTATTTTGTCTACATGATCTAAATACGTACAAAAGAAGAGATCTGCAGTTCATCTTTGTGTAGGTTTCCCTTGGCTTTCAGCCCAAGCTATCTGCCACCAAGATTTAGTCAGGGATGGAGAAACGACAATAGAAATATCCCTCAGGTTAAAGCCCATTTCTATGGATGTTTTACGTGACAATCACTTAAATTTAAAGCATGAACATTAATTAAAGAACTCTTTGGCACAAGTTACCCACAGAAGCTTTGGTGAACAAAATTCACTTTATCAAACAGTCTGTCAATTTTACTCTTTACTTATACGCTAAGATGTTTGACAAGTCAGTGATACCAAGAAGGCTGTTTGATTGGACCAGTTGTTACTTGAGAAAAGATGCCTGAGGCTGGCGATTGACTCACTCTAGATGGAATGAGAGAGCTTTGAGAGAGATGCGGCTCTGGAAGTGTCCGTTGGATTAGGAGCTATTATGGGAACATCTATTATGACACCTAAATCATCAGCTGCAAGATGCAGCCAAATGCGCCATGAAAAGGACCCGAGAAGACCTCACTTCTCACACTCCATCTGTGCTACTTGTCACACGCTTTCTCAGCGGGTGGAGACAGAGCTGCTAAGAGAGCAGGCTGGAGAGAAACAGAAAGATGTACATATGTAAGCTCTTGATATATACAGCACATCACACGGACTGCATGAAAGGGCCTAAATGAGGTGATATGTGGTTGTTTTAACATCATACTTCTGTGGTCTTTCCATCACCACTTGCATTGTTGTGTTTAATTTGTAATGACACGTGAGTTGTTTTGCCATTGATATCAATGATCAGTGTCTAATAAAGTCTCAGAACCTTTTAAATGCAGTAATTTAGAATAAATTTTGGATTATGAATCAAACATACAGTTCAGACTTTGCTTCTATAAAAGGACCACGTGAGGACTTGCCCCACTTGCTCTTACCTTGAGGTGGGTTCTTTCCAACTAATTAGAAGATAAAAGCTGCCACTTTAAGAGTGCTCAGGGCATGCTCGGAGAATCAGAGTGAGTGAAGGAGAGAGAATGAGCTAGGGTGAATGTGCTCTCAGGTTGCCATGGACACCTGTCAGAGCGTTCAGGTTCGGGCTCTGTAAGTGCGGAGGAAACTGTAAAGAGATTTTAACAGATTAAAAGCAAACTATGTTTTTTAAAATTAATTAAATATACTTTATTGATTTATACATTATTGTACCAGGCCAGTCACCTAAATATGCATGTTAACAAAGATGGCCTGACAAAAGGGAGGAGGGAGAGAGGATAACTAAGAATAAAAAATACATTGACCTGAAGCAGATCAAAATGACAGAGCATAATTTCAACGGCCAGTTAGTTGAATCAGTTTGCCCCTTTCTGAGTATTCGTTATTAGTTTTACACTCTTCAGCTGTGGAGTGAATTGTAAGTGGGAGCATGCAAACAGGAAAAATTTATTCACACACCATTCTGATATGCTGTGCTTCTCTTGCGTTGCACAGTATAGTTATCGATAGAATCTTGATACATTGCGTGACAACATACATACAGAACTTTTTATTTATTTATGTGTTATTGTGCCAAGTGGTGAACCATTTAAAAAACCATGATGCGACACAAATGTAATAATAAAATAATAAAATAAACACGTTAGCTGAGTTCAGTTGCAAAACACAATTTTGACCCTCCTTTCCAAGGCAGGACAATTAATAAAAAAAATATCATTTAGTAATAATGCAACAATAATGCAAATAAATAAAAAAAGGTTTTTGATCTAATTCGACATTTGGCAAAGTAACATGGTCGCATTTGCTAACATGCTGATGAAAGACTAATCCAAATTTCCAGGTTTCAGAGTTAGCCTGTTTTGAAAGCATACTTAGATGCTGTAGTTTGTAGCTGACTCTAGTTTGGAGAAGTATCCATGTAGCAGCAGGGTGGTTGTCATCATACAGGCCGGGTCTCCATACAAGCTAGTGGTTGTGTCTGTGGCAACCATAGTGGTAATAGGGGAAAAAATAAGCTGAGGCACCAGCCGTAATCCTGCTCTCAGAAGATCCAGATGGCTAAACTTTCAGTCAAAATATTGTTTTTGGAAAGAGGTGTGCAGACTCCTACCTCTCTCTCTTCTCTCTGTGTTCCCAACCAGCCTGCCCCACCAGCACCTCTTTTCCTGTTCTGTGCTTCATCAGATCTATTCAGGCTGAGAGTTCATGAGAGTGTTCTAGAATGGAGTTGAGTTTTAGCACGGAACACACAATCATGTGACGTGCCAAGTGTGTGCGCCTGCATATGTGTGTGTACGGATGGATGGATATGTGTGTTAAGCGCGGGCTCCCCTCAGTCTCCTGGGTAGGACACACACAGAGCGACCTTGTGTTAAGGAGATGGCTGACTTGAACCTGACCACACCACTCAGTACCATTGATATAGAGACCACCAGTGGAATTTCCAACACGGAAACAGTTGCTGAGAGTTGAACTAAGAACTACTTAACATGTGTTATGGCATATGCTGATTTGGATATTCAAAATAATTTAACAGCCAATTAATTACCCCAGAGACCACAGAACAATTCCTTTAGAAAACAGTAAAAATATAAAAAATCATTAACAAACATTTTTTATTGTATAAAAAAAACCAAATAGTTTTTTAAGCCAAATAGTTAAGAACTTTTAATTATTATTTATTTATTATTGAAGCTAAATAGGTGCTATTTTATTGCTAAAGCAAATCAGTGTTTACCAACCAAGGGAGCATTTGTAAGACCACAGGAGGTGTGTGAGATTGTGATTACAAATTTGAATAAAGAATTAAATATAACTAAAACATTGACAGTATATAACTAAAAACAACACTAACATGATATTACAAAAGCTATTAAATGTTACTTGACAAAATGAATTCTACAAAAGTAATGTGACAAATGTGAGTAAATTCATATTTATTTAAAGGTAAGCATTATTCAAAATCCTGGATGTCCTTTAATTACGTTTTTAAGGTCATAAGGGTTTGGCCAAAGATAAAGGTTGTGAACTGTCTCTCTAAAAAACTTCTTATAAGAGCTCTGCTATAAAGATTATTTTAGAAACATAAATCTGTCTGTAAATTCATCAATTTAATTACTGTTAATGTGCCATCAATGACTAAACCAAAATTTTAATTGCACTAACGGCTTAAAGAAAACACAGCCTGAGGAAAGATGGCATTTTGGGCTTCCTGTTAGTGTTCTGTCACCTTTATGATAGCAGAGCACGTGGTGTAAAATACAGACATACTCACCACACTAAAATATACACATAAAAAACTGAACAAATCCTTCTCTTATTCTCTCCTCTTCACCCTCGTGCACACACACACTTGGGTTCAGTCAGTGTGCCTCATGGGGGGAGCCGGGCTGGCTCCTGTGGTTGATGGCTGGGGCGTCTTTGCTGCTTTGCATTGCCACACTGGTCCTCTTTCCTTCAGAGCCACACAGACAGGAAGACTCCTGCATGCTGCTGCTGCTTCTACCGCTGGAGCACGCAGCCTTTCCTGCAATGAGTGCGCTAACAGCGCCTGGCCCTTACACACAGAGGCGTTCACTGGCCGGCTGAGAGAGAGACATTCCCGCTTGAAAATTAGTTTATTAAATATAGAAAAGAACTGTCTGTGAGTAATTTAGTGGAGAGAGGCAGAGGTGTGCTGTCTCACACACACACTTACCCAGGTAAGACCTGGTGAATAAGGCTACGAACTGTAACTAAGTTAAGAAAAGTGGGGAGGGCAGAGAATAAATACATTTATGAGCAAATTATGTTTTTGTTACTAAGTGCTCTGTACAGTAAGAGATAATTACACCTTTTCCCCGTTAACAGTTTTCTTCTCCCTCGTGACTGACCTAGTCTACATCCTGTTGCCATGTTTTTACAGTAAGCGAACACTTTTACAGCTTTTTGTCATATTTTTGTGTCCCGTACCGATTAAATCCCCATTATGCTATTGTAACATTAGCTATGTATGATGAACTCATTCCATCACACCAAAACCCATTCCCGTTAAAGGTCACATCCCCAGGATATTACAAACAGGGTCAATACAAATGTGATGTCACAAAGAGAATGGAATTCCGTGACCCTCTGGGAGTACGTGTTTGAAGCAGTAAATGGTCGTCTTTCCGTGTAGTTACGCTATTCCAGGTTAAAATATCATTCATAATTGGATTGTAATAAATATCTTGAAAATGTATGTTGTGTCACTGACAGCAAAATGTGTTGTGGTTTGATGTTATTTAAAGAAATAAAGTTAATCAATTGCTCAAACAGGAATGTCTACTTTTATTCCACACTTAATGCATATACACTTAAAAATGTGAGATAGATTAGATTGATCTTATGTATGTTCATCCCAGTTATCAGTGAACATTTTCAGAATGCTGGATAATGTTATCTCAAAGTTATAAAAAATGTTCTTGTTATTAGTTACTTACTTTGGTAGCAGGTTTTTCTAACGTAATATATCATATATCAAAAACAATATTCTTAGGTAGTTAGTGGAACGTTTTAAAAAGTTACAGAAAATATAAAAAAATGTTTAAATAATGTTCTTACCACTAAATAATAACATTTTTAAGATGTCTAAAAACTGGGTGTTCTGAATGTTCCTAAAACTTTCAAAATAATGTTTTTAACGATTTTGTTACTTAAAGGAAACAATATGGAAGCATTCTTACTACCTAAAATTGTTAGCTGGGATATGGCTGGCATGTCCTGTTTATTTGATGTTCTTTTCTTGATGACAGTTGGGGACAGTGATCCAGGACAGCAATTCCAGCAATGACAAAGGTCTGGGTGTCACTGATATCGCTAAAACCTAAATATACCTCAGCTTGGAGAGACAGGAACAGGTGGAGATCGGGCACTGCCAAATACTTGTGCTACAGGGCCGCAAATCTGATGGGGTAACTTTTTCATGGGGAGGTGTGTGTTTAGGGAATAAGTGTCTCATTTCTATGTGTATGCATTACACCCTTTTCAGATTCAAGAGAGTTTGCAGGGCAACGCAACCCACATTAGGGTTTCTGTTCAAAGCCAGCTGGCCTGGCTTTATTAATGCAGGACATTTCTTTTTTGTAATTCTGTGAAAATTTGATTAACCTGGCCCACAGCTGGAGCTGCAGGGTGTAACTTCCAGGGGAAGCACAAGATCGGCACCGGTGAGTTTTTCTCTCCAAGCTTTTCCCGTCCTCCCTTTTGTGATGAGCAGAAAATGCGTGTCTGTGGAAAAAAAACAAGAACTGCATAGTGGCTGGGCACAGTATGTGCCGACTGCCTGTGTCACACTTTGTTGGGAGAGAGTTCATTTTCAAAAAGCTTTGTCCTTTTGTATGGTGATTAAAGTTTAGGCTTAAGTGAAGTTAAATTTGAAGGGTTCTGAAACAGTCCTCTCAGGTAAAACAAAAAAACTTATAATCCACTTAATTATTTGTATAATCTTAACTTGAAAATAAAACAGGCACAGGCACTTTTCTGTTGTCCTGTTTCCTCAAAGTCAGGCTTAATTATGACTCCTGTTTAGAGTAATTGAATCCAACAACTATTTGCTTGGTTTGAAGTGAAGCATGGGGGAAACTACCTAGCCCCAGCACAGTGTTTGTATTAGATTCTCCTCACTTCTGAGCTAGCTGCCACGACAGAATCAATATCAATTTGTATCACTCTGGCCCTAGTACAAGTTTGACATTGCTAGTTTAAGTTTGAAATAACAAGGGAATTGGTGAGCTTTTGCTAGCAGAAGCAGTCTGAACAGTTTGCAAATGAGAACTTTGGAGCTTGAGGGAATCTGTGGGGAGTGTTTCAAATCAAAGAAAATTTGAGAAACGTCTTTTAGAATTCCGAGACATGTTGAAAATGGAAAGATAATTGTAAATAAAGAATGTCTTTATTATTCTGAAAACAATATGCTAGAAAGACATTTTGTATTTTAACTTTTTCTGTTTGATTTCATATGTTGGTTTTCCTGAAACATTAAATATTTCATCTATATTAACTTAAAATTCAAAGTGTTTTCAAAACTTATTGATAAAATTGAACTTGTTTTGACATTACTTTTGAAAATTATTTTAAGAATAAAATCCTAACCCAATCTGCTTCCTACTCTAGCTCAGGTTATTTACATTCTGAGAACAATATTTCTGAGGCAGCATATTTTTAAGGAAGCATCCCTTACAAGCTTCTTGCTATTTAATCCCTCTCTTCCTGGGTGTTCAGGGTGTGACATTCTGCACCCCCCACCAACCCGCCCCACGGAGACACAGCCAAGGCAGCTCTGACCCAGTTTACCAAAGCTCCCATGTTTGTCATTTGAAAAACTTTCTTGCTACCAAAATAAATAAATAAATAAAAATCTTTCATCTGAATTGTGGTTGGAAAAAAGTGTTGTTTTCTTGCAGCAAAGGTGGTGCACTTAGTAAAGGAGGCGCCCTTTTCATTTTGAACTGTTCTCTGACTATTCGCCAGTGGCTATGTCAGGATTCACTTTGTCTGTTTGTGCAAGTGTGTGTGTGTTTACACATATGCTAGTCCCCTTCTCTGAGCTTTCACAGTTTCACATTATTTGCAAAATCTATAATAGCAGCAAATTAACTGTAAATTACACAAATTGTGCATTCTGCCTTGTTTTGTTTTCTTCCTATTTATCACAGTGTCTATAAACATAAGTGAGTTCGGCTTTAGCTATAAACTGTAGTATTACCACCACTTGCTGTTAAGTGTGTGACAAAGACAAACCTGTTTGCGTACTGATATCGCTATTAAGGCTGCATTTACTGCGAAACATATACAGTGTTGAGAAATGAACCCCCCACATTTATTTATATTAATTGCAGTTGGCGCGCAGGCGTCGCGGTAGTTACCATCCTTATGTTGCATATTGCAGATCCAGATGCTATGTTCTTAGGTTACATGGCTCCATATAATTGTTTGTTAGAGGAGTATTTCATATTTAAAACAAATTTGACATAATAAACACATGGAATCGGTTTTATTTCTCCAGCATCAAACCAAGGAGAATTATCTGTGTTCTGCTATAATTGCTTGCAGTAACTGCTTAGTTTTTCTTCCTCTTTTTCATAACTAATTCCATTATTTCACACTGGGACTGAAGTCTTGCCCCTTTGTCATTGCTCCTCTCTTAATTCATTCGCTTTTTCTCTGTCATTGCTCATCTTACTCCTCTCTGCCCCTTGGAGAGTGTGGCATCGTGTGGCATGCAGAGCTCCGTTCCTCCGCGGATCTTACTTACATGTTGGATGGGGCCCGTCTGAATCTACAAAACACGAGTACTTCACTGCCTTTTGATCTCTGGCTAATCTCTGTTGCCTGCCTCCAGTCTCATCTTGTTTGAATAAGAATGAGTCTGGGGTGCTATTGCAGGCACAAAGAGGTTTAGGCAGCATGCGTTCAGCAGAGCAGGCACGACGCGGGTATGCGTACATTCGCATTCGCTCCTCAAGACTCTCCTATGCTTCTGTGTTCTCCAGCATAAAACTTCTGCAAGCATGCGTGGGAGAGCAGTTTATTGCCAGGCTAAAACCTTGGGTGTCATTAAATTATGTCTAGATAGGACATTAGTGACTTTCTTTTAAAATATAATGAGAATGTATGATCCAATCATTTTACGATATGACTAAACGGGCTTGCATTGATTGAACATGTAAATTGTCAACTATATTTAACTATTTAAAATTTTGTGTTAGTCTCGTAAAAGTCGATGTTGTTGTTTGATTTTCTGTTGTGATGTGGTTTATGATCCATCTTTTTAGTTCATGCTGCAGGACAGCAGTACTGCTCTTTTAACTACAGTCTGGGCAGACAAAGGGCAGGAGAGAAACAGAAGAGAGAACTGATTCTTTGTAACACTTTACAATAAGATCCGTACTGTACAGAATATGCTTTATGTATAGCAATAAGCAGACAATAAGCAGATTTTTTGCAACATTTTTTAATTGTGTTAAACACTTAAATAGGCAATAACAAAGTTACCTCAGAAAAATGAATTTATTACAATTTTCCAACAAATTAGTACAGTTTCGTTCAAAATATTACTTCAAATAAAAGTGATAAAAGTGGCAAGTTGATTTTTATACTACGACACAGACCTAAATAGTTGCCTTCTTAATAACTCATACATTGGACCCACTCATTCATTCTTTACTCCACAGCATACAACAACCAATGTATTCAACTTTTATTGTTAATAATATGTTTGTATATAGAACAGAGACAGATAATGATGATCGTAAAGGAGTAAAAGAACTGTAAGTAAAGGAAAGTACTGGCGTACTCAATGTCTAATGTAATTTTAGACAGAAAACGATCCATGAAACAAAACAAATCATTTCTTTCTTTTATGTGTACCTAAAACCCCCCTGCACAGATCATCTACACTGTCTGGTACAGCAACTATTATATGACCAGCTAGGTATAAACATTAGCAAATATAGGTATAATTTTCATTGCCTGTCTATAATATCCAACATCTGTTAGGGCCCAACTTCTGCACAAGCTCAGGAAACACCGGTTGGCACTCTGAGTCTGGAGACAGAAAAATGTGACGTTGGCATCTTTTTTAGTGCCGCCATCCTGAAAAAAAGTGTTGAAACAATGAAATAACTGTGCAGAGGTTCTGAGTGAATTAGTTTCCAACCATTCAAAGGAGGAAAAATCATTAGAGTTAGATTTTTCCAGCTTTTAGTATTAGACAGACAAAGGGAACTTTGAGCAGAAGAGTGAAATATACAAAGACACAACAGTGATTCAACTGACTGCAGGACCTTTCTGCTTCAGATTTGATTTAAGAGGTAAAAGGAGACTGAAGGTGCACTCTTATGAACTTTTATGAACTCATGCACTTGTTGCATATTTTAAAACATTCTCTTTTTAGTTACACTACTGGGCCTTATGACTGTGATTGACTCTTCTTTGAGAAAGCATTGGGGTGCCCCTGCTGGCACAGATGTGTATTGCAGTTACATATTTCACTCACAGGACAGGGATCCTTCCCGAGAAATGGGCCCTTAAGCCATGCTTACACGTGTGGAGAAAAGCAAATATAGTTTTCAACTTTTGCTGTCACTTGACACTAACTCCTATTTGGTCCTCAATTAGCAAGTGGGACATAGTACAGGTGTATTGACAGGGGAGATGAAGACCTCAGTAGAGTGCCACATAACTGGAACTGGGGTGGCTTTTTCCAGCACGCAGCTTTAATACTGAAACCAGAGCACCAGCATCCTGCACAAAGGCTTAACCGTGTTGTGCTGCTTGTGATTCATCTATAATGAATCAAAGGTGTAGCGTTCACGCACTGTTTGCCCAACAGAACATGCAAATTACCAAATTTGTCTCCACGCAAGTCAATACTTCATTACCATTTTCCTCCAACCACAATATGTGTTCGCGGGCTCAGGTGCTATTTAAATGCAATGAAAAGAGGGCTCAAACCATGATGATTGCATCAGCTATGCGCTTTCAGAAGTTTCTAACTTTAAAAAGTGCAACTTTAACTTTTATACATTTATTACTTTGAGGTTTATAGAAAGTTTTGGTGATATAGAGAATGGCTGGCTATAGATAACTTTACCGTGTGTGTTGTTGCTTTTCTGTGGTAGTAAATGGTGGGTGTAATGCAAATCATTCATGCATTTGTTTCCTTAGTATCCGCACACCATCAAATTGGTGGTAAAAAATATATCAAAAATATTACACTGATTACATTAGCTTGGGGCACAGAGACCTGTCTTATACAAGTATGTGGCGCTTGTCTAGGGTTCTGTAGCATAAATAGTGATTATTATGCTCTTAGTTTTAATTTTATAAAAGGGAAACTTTCTGAGGGATGAGACACAAAAACATACTGTGCTGTAACAGAAACAAAAGTGCTATTTTTTAGCCATCCAAAGCCATTTCTAGATTTATTTTTAGCCTCTTACATAACTACTGTATATGTGCTGTATAAATACCCCAGTTAGTTTGTTTTTTTCCCTGTCTGTCTGTCTGTCTGTCTGCCTGTCTAATTTTTCAAAATTCAGATGAGGGAAGAGGGGAAAAGAGGAGATGAGTGAAATTAAAGGTGGCAGAAAGAGAAGCAGAGGGGAGGAGTGAGATAAACTGTGAAAATTAGGAGGGGGAGAGAAGAATCTATGATCTGGCCAGACTTCGGAGAAATGCTTCTGCACTGCGAAAGCTCAGCGCTGGTGTTTGAGCACTTGACAATGTTATCAGCAGTAACTGCCAGATTGTGTTTTCACATAGGTCTGATCAGCACCAGATTACATGCACACACTTGTGCACATGCTTACACAAATGGCCTTGATTTTTTTCCTGTTTGCCAAAGTAAAATGTGTTGATGTTTATTATGCTCTTAAAATAAAATGAAATAGAAGCTTCGTCCCTCTTTCCTCTCTGAACGCTACTTATGTCTGACAGAAGATAATAAAGGCACTCGTGGGTAACTATCGGGCTCCCGAAAAGAAAACAACGTAGGCGGGATTGTTGTCAGCCACTAACATTGTGTATTTATCTTCCATCTTACAGATGCTTGTTACAAACATGAACAGATGAAGCTGAAACCTCAAAATTACCTTTTACTAGGAAGAGTCTTGTATGTGTATACATCATGACATAACCATTACTGAATGTTTTTACTGGAAATTGTATTGTTGATCATAAGTAATGGCAGGCACGTTAGGTTTGAATTAACAGGCTAGTGGTGACAGGGAAAACAGATAAAAATTCTGTTGTGCATATGTACATGACTTTGTCTGTTTGTAAATTAGGTCTGGAAATATAATTAAAACATAAGCGTTTTATGTTACCATTGACAGAAACTGCTTTTAGAGATATTACAGTAAGGTGTCTGTGGGGAATATGTCTACCAGTCAAATTAGAAGGAATCTTAAAAGTATCCTATTTGTCATCTCTACTTTAGACTTTAGAAACAATTAACAGTACAATCAACAGGGACCTGGTGATGCAATATTATATTGTCAAAACATAGATTTTTTTGTGGTCTTTAACTTATTTCACTGTCATCTGCATTCAGCTTGCCAAATATAAAAGTTCTTCTGAGTTTGAATTTTGGTCAAAAAGAAATAATTATATGTGCTTTAACCTAATGCTAGACTTTATCTAGATTTTCTTTTCCTAAAGTATTTGTTAAAAAATGTTAAATGTCATTATTTAAAATACAGAGATACTTCGATTATACTGAGCTCTAATATATAGTGGTCTACTCTACGTTTACTACTATACAGTAACTACTGCATCCAGCACAGTAAAAACAGAAACTGTGAAAATCCCATCCATTGTTAACTATCTCCTGTATTTCATGTATATAAACTGTGGGCCTAGAAAGCCACCCGACTTTACAAACTGTCTCTGAAAGTTTTGACCTAACCACAATATTTTTTAAAGATCAGGGGACAATCTGAAGATAAAATAATAATACGACCCAGCAAAATAAAAAAATGAGTGAAATTTTTGATACAATTTGTACAAAGAAACTGACAAAGAAAATTTTACTAAAAAGTGAAAAACAACATTTAAATATTTACTGGTCAATTTACTAATAATGTGTGTTCACTTTATAAGAGAAAAGTGATATCTAGAGCAAAAGATTATTTGTGGTTAAAATTGCTGTTGGCCTATATGCAGAACTAAGTCAACAGGCTAACAATGATGATACAGTATAGTTGCCGTAGTTACTGTTGTTTCTGTTCCGCTTCCTGTTCTTAATCTAGTTTACCTACAACATGAGGGCAACTCAATAAGTGTTTATATATTTATTTATTCCTTTTGTAGTTCCCCCAGCTATACAGTTTATCCTGAACACTGTGCCTAGAAATGGCTATTAACACAGAAAGAATTTCTCTCTATTTGTGTTTCTTCACCAGGTGCCAACTAAACAACTAAAACCACATACTGAAACCTAAGAGGATCTTCCTTGTGAAACCAAGACAGACTGCGTGCTGGATCTAGAAACACTGAAGGAATATTGAACACGGTGGGTATAACATGGTAATCATGCTTTCTCAAATGGACATAAGTTAAATAAGAATTACAGTGTGACCTGCTTTATTCTGGTCATGGGGTTAAATACATTTTCACTGTCTTATGGTCATGGGGTTAAAGACATTTTTATTGGCTTATGGTGAATCAGAGAATCTGATGAAACATAGCATGTGGTATCATATGGCCGGTGGCACCAAAGCCATATTGATCTAGATATTGAAATTACCAATAAAATGCAATTTAAGATTACAGTGTCTTGTGACCCAGAAGTGGGATCTTACAGAAGCTGACACCACCAGATCTAGTTACAGTCTGTCAAGCAGATTAGCAGGTTTTATTAATTCATTAACTGATTTCATGTTTTACTTCTACCTCTAGTTTTCTGTCAGTGACTCAAGTGGCACTTAAGGTTAATACTTACGCAACAGTTTTGTGGAACAATAAAATATCTGCATGAAGAAATTTGAATGTCAATTTAAGATGGGGAATTGAAAAAAAATTGCAATATTTTTTTTTTATTTCCTTTTCAAACCATTATACGTACATCTAATAAGTATTTCTACACATTCATAGGTTGGTCATTGGCATGGGGAGATTTGGCGATAGTAACCAAGGTGTTTCTGTGAATTAATTCTCATCTGCTTGATTACTCAACATTTAAATCATGATCATAGTGATAAAGAACTGTGTGTAATTTATTCATGTTTAGCATCTGTTGCCGTTCTGATCTCCAGTGATAATGAAACCCATTTAATGAATAGTGGAAAATTTTTCCTTTTTGGTCTTTGAAAGAGGCACTAACATATATAGGCATACACTAATAATTTTGTTAGGTTCTTTATGTTAAGCAAAAAAGACGTATTTTAGGTCGTTTTATATCATGTATGTGGTTGGTTGGCTACGAAACTTTGTCATATTTGGAGATTGAAAATGTTAGTGCATGTATGAGAGTATGTGGGTTCTTTAAAGGCATCAGTGTATAGACGGTATTCTAAATTCTAGACGGTAAGTTCTTTGTGAACCTTAAAAAGTTAACCTATGACATCCGATCGGAAAACTATTTGCAAGAGTATAGCTGTATTTAAAGTTTATAACAAGTTCATTACAAAAAAAGTACTACTTACGATAATAAAAAAAATCAGTTAAAATTACACCTGGCAAGCGTCAATCAATCTTGTTACTAGCGCTACGGTGAATAACAATAAAGGTCCGCTCTGGTTATATCGTATAGTTTGACTTTTATCAGGTAGGAGATAAAAACACATTAGTGTTGCGCTTCTTTCATTAAAACGCGGGAGTGATCTAAGCCCGCCTCCCTTCAAAAGTAAACCCGATTATTTGCCCTGCGTGGAGAGAGAGACAGAGAGAGAGAGAGACAGAGAGAGAGAGAGAGAGAGAGAGAGAGAGAGAGCAGGGGGGCGCGAGAGAGAGAAGCTGAAGCTCTGAGCGGAGCTCAACATCATCAGTCGCAATAACGGCTTAATCATTCCTCATCGTGGACGACCGACACCAAGCGCTATAACCTCAGCATCCTAAACGCTTTATTAGACACGAAAAAAACACGCATCTAGTAAACGACACTTTTTGGGTGGTGGTTTTTGGTGGATTTTAAGTGTGAAGCATTGAAGTCCACCCCAGCGGCTCAACACCTTCCGCCACAACGCAGGACAAACTTCACCGGACACACTTTATACGCACCATGAAGTAAGTAACACTCATATCTGACACCGTTTGACCATTAAGGAATTATGTGAAATTGTTATTTTAACGTGTCAAACAAACAATAATGCGTTGAGTTCTACTGTAACATTAGTTCCCGCAACCACAAGGGAGTGTATTACAGTAGCCTCCTCAAAGAAAGTTGACATGACAAACGTGTGCTGATTCTATAACAAGCCTGTGCTCTTTTTATTACGACTAACGTGCAGAATAACATGAGAATCACTTTTACTTATCCAATAGACTTTGTTTATTTTAAACAGAGGCCCGTAAGTATTTCTTGTGTGTCAAAGTGCTTTATCTGCCCGCAGAATAAACTAACACACTTTCATAGCAGTTAGAAACAGCAAAGCTCGGAGGTCATGAATGAAATTAGTTAAGTTTTTAAGCTTTTGGGTTAAATAAAAGCTGGGCGGTAATGTGTACAGGTTCGGGGGTTATTAGGCGTTAAATACATTGCTGAAATACTAGGAGTCCAGTTTTGATTAACTTTCATTAATTTTATTAAGAACATTTATTTCAGCTTTTTTATTTTAGCATGTCGTTACATCAAACACTGTAGCTTTAATTTAAACTAGTAAGTAACTTTCTTCAAATAAGCACAACTTCATAGAATAAAAAACAACATTACAGCAACCTCTCGTTAAGAAAATCAAAGTAGATATAATACATCACTAACCCAAAACCCATAAATTTCATAATCTAAGAGTAAATTCTACCTTTTTAAAGGTTTGTATTATCACAATAATGTGTGTGAAATATAAAGTTTAATTGTATCATTTTTATTGCCAGGTAAATGACATTGAAACTAAAGAGAGAGAATAGTGAAGATGAAAGTAGAGTGTCTGCCAAAGATTTTGAGCTGCTGAAATAAATTAAAATGCACTTCATGTCAAAGAAGTGCTATGCAACATAGACATATTGTAGCGCTTGTAGTGATATGAATCAGTGTCTACAACAGTTTTTTAGGTCAGTTTTTAGGAGTTAATGTAAGGAGCTGTCATTACCCTATTACATTTCCATATGTCTATTTGAGATGGTAGTAGCAAAATTATGAGAATTAGCATAGTTCCACCTCTTAAGCTGAAGACATATACAGATATAAATGAATGAAGTTGATTGTTTAATTAACAGAATAAATGCTTTTTGGCACTTTTTTGTCCTGACAGACCTTTTTAACATTTTGTACTTAACTGTAAAAGAATATGATAGCTTATGTTATAGTTTTCTTTTCTTAATGTTAAGAAGCACTTCAAAATTTCAAACAGGTAACCTTTTTTTGCCTGAAAGGGCTTTCACATATTTTATTTGTTATCTATTTCAAGTGCACTGTTGCCGACTACACTGTTAGACAGGCAAATACAATAAATTAAGCCCCTGTATGTGTGTATGTCCATGTGTGTGTCTCACCTGTTGCTCTCCTGGGATTTAGTGTTTGGTTAATCTTCCCAAGAGGAAAATGAACACACTCGCATGTGGATTCACATGATTACACTCAGAACTGTGAACATATACGCACACACATGACTCGTCCTCCTCAGACCTGTCGTCTCTTGGAAATCATCGGGGATTAGGCTTCTGTCGATTCACAAAACCAACAGTGACAACATAGCCTTGCACTTCCCTCAAAGAGGGATCAGCTCTCCATGTGTAATTCTGATTGGCTGAGGTACTTGAGCCGATTGTTAGGGGCATTTACAAGCAAAGTTTGTGTGACCCTCCAAAGCAAAAATCTTTAATGGGTTGTGTACTTAATAGTAGCCCTAAATGTTTGTACAAGTTTTAAAGAATTTTTTCTGTTAATTCTGTTACAGAAATATGCAGATAAAATGTGACATACACCTCTTAAGCAGTAAAAGCGCGTTTTGTAGTGTATCTCTGACTATTTAATCAAATACAGCCATTTATTTAAAAGTGTCTATATAAATTACTGAAATTATATAGAAGAGTCATTGTGTAGAATATTTAGAATATATAGTAATTCATTTTTAAACATTTAAAATAAGTTATGTTGTTTGTCATTAATCTAAATATGTTAAGCCATTTTAAATGTTTATATGTTAAAGGTATTTGCAATCTCCCAGTGAGTTTCAAGCACTGAGGGATAAATGTCTTTCTTTTCAATGTAACTGTTAAGCAATAATAAAATAAGAGTGATATCAGCGCATTTTATTACACAGAAGTTCGTTAATTTTAAGTCAAACAAGTCAAACATTTTCTCATTTCGTTTTTCCATACTCTCTCAGCTTCATTTACCAGGCGAAAAATTGTTTAATAAAGCAAATAAACCAGTTTCATGTCAGTAATTTTACCCTCAAAAGGTTATGAGGTTCGGTATATGAATGTACCCAGCACATGTGTGTCTGTCCGGGATTTTGAATAATGAATTTAACTTTGCTTCTGTCTCTATTTAGTAATTAGCTGTGACGCTTGGTAGCTTTCTTTTCCGTGTAAAGTGGAAGGTAGTGTATGGAGTCGTTTCACCAGAGCGCTGCATGATCACATAGGAATAGTTCGGCCTTTGATGTTTAATTATGTTGTAAAACACATTTTAGAATATTTCTGCATAAAATTGAATTTTTCAGCGGAGTGTTCTGTGTTCTAAAGATCTGCTGCGGGCTCATGTGGTATGTACAGATCACAGAGTAATTATTATGTACGCCCGAAAAGTCTGTCTGTATTTGGCTGAAAATAGTTCCAAGAGTTGTATATGTGAATGCATTTGCATGATGAGAAAAAAAACTATGTTTTGGTGTGTGTTTGTTTGTACATGAGATGATAAAAAGCTAAGAAAGACGGGAGAGACTGCCATGAAGAGCATGATAGACAAGTCTGTGTGTGTGTGGCAAATAAGTGTAGGCAATGTATCACACTGTGAACATGAAAGAGGTGCTGTTTCAAAAAAAATATGATGGTTAAAGGTGACTCCTGTTCAAACTTTTCTCTTCAGTTTCGACACTTTCTGCCCAGAGTGGTCTGACATAGAGGCGTATGGCCTTTTTTCTTCTTGCATTCAACAATTTAAAGTCATAGACTTCCAAACACTTCCATTCTGGTCAATAACTAGAAAGAAAAATAAAATATGTTTTAAGTCACATAAGAGCCAAAAGGACAAAAGAAAAGAATGACAACTGTTTGGAAAAGGTATATGTGGAATACAGCAGAAACAGACTGAAGAGCTTATTTTATCTATTAAAATATATTTGATACGTTGCAGAATTTCATATACAGAGTGTTTATACACTTTGTGTGCTGTTGCAGTTCTTTGATAACAGTTTTTTTAATATTTTAAGTGGTCATGGTGTCTCCCAACTCCAACTGTAATCCCAAGTTTTATTAGCAGCTGGTTTTGCGTTTGCCGAGTCTGTGCTTAAATACTGTCGGTGGAGGGCAGGATCTTTGATAAACCACAGCAGCACTGTGCGTGTTTTACTTCGTAGCCGAGGGACCCTTGGCACACCAGTGGACGCGGGCCAAAGAAGTGACGAAAATCTAAAAAAAAAGAGACGAGTCAAAAGGAGAAAGAAGGGGAAAAAATTTTGAAATATTTTCCAGCTAATGTAATTTATCTTTGTCAGTGGGGCAGCATAGCCCAGTCATTCTGTAAGGTTCTCCGGTGAGATGGGGGACAGAGAGCCCTCTATGCCACAGCTTCACGTAACATTCATTACTCTCAACGTCTCTGTCGCTGGAGCTGCTCGTAGCACATTGCCGTGTGGCAAGACATATATTTTTAGCAATTCCTGCGCTCACAATGGACTCAAATTCAGAGGTCCTCTTGATGCATTTAAAAAGTTGCGATGAGGTGTTTTTTCATCATAATTGTTTTGCTTGTCTAATAGTAAACACAGGCCATGGGATGGCCACTGGGGTACAAACAACAGGCATGTTTTACATAGGTTTTACAAAAACGATGGGAGGAAATAATAGTTTCTTTTCATTAGTGTGTGGATGAGGTATTTAATTCAGCCAAGCTTGCAAAGACAGCTTCTCAGCACAGCTCTGGCGCTCACAAGAGCAGCTCTCATGAGCGGTGTCCTGCCAAGCTACACATGTGTCTTTCTACAGTTTTCTGTGCCGTTCTTAACGGCGGCCTGTCAGCAACAGAGGCTGAAATTCAGAAAAAAGCCTGCCGTGCTGGACACTCGAGATAGGAGAAAACGAAGGAAAAAGAGAAACAGTGAGAAAAGAGAAGAGATGTGTCTCTGAGTTAGGCATTGGGACACTTATTGCCTTTGTGTTTGTCGTGGCGTTTGCACAGGGCCCTTCAACAGGCTGTCATCCACCTCCAAACAACCAATCAGATGAGCCAGTTTCAGCCATTCGCTGTCTGCTCTGCCTTAACTCAGTTTTATATAAAATCAATGTCGAGCACAATAAAGAGTAATATATTTAACTTTCTCCCCTCACAGAGTTCCTGCATTGTTTCACTTTTTAACTTTAAGTTGAAAAGTGGAAAAGAAAGTTTAAATCTTGAAGGTGATAACAGATATTTGATGCCCATTATTTTGCGGTCCATCTATTTATTTGTGTTACTTTGTCTTATGGAAAATGAAAAAATATTAGGCCAATGACTTGGTTATCTCTGTTTCTTTCACTTTATAATGTTTTTGTTTGTTTGTTAGTTTTTGCTTTTCCACAGTACAGTGTGTTTACTTTGATGCATTGCTTTTCTTTTAGTAGTTACCCTAAAGTCCAGCCATGGATGTTATTAATTTTATTACAGATACTCCCTCTCAAAAAGAAAAGAATGAAAGGGAGAAGGAGATAACGAGAAGGAAAGGAAATGTGCGACACAGAGTTGTATGCATAATTAATAAGATCAGTGCTTCATTTGAAACTTCAAGGTTTGGTGGGCAGTACGGGATGGGCTGTGGAGTGCTCTGCTTTGTATGGTGTGTGGAGGTGGCGCCTTTCACCTGCAGCTGCTCTGTTACAGCCCCTCTGGAAAAACAAATAACCTTGTGTATGCATGCGTGTGTGAGTTTGTGTGCATGTTTGCGCTCAACCCTGACAATGGCAGGAGCTCCTATGACAAGAAACCATGTGACGCAGGCGTTTTATTAAGCTTGCTAGCTGGCTTGTGGCCCACAGTTCCTAAATGGTGCTGTCCGTACAAAAATAGCTCAGCCATGAGATTGACTTTTTTCCTGTGTTTGCCTGCTGGTGTGTGTGTGCCAGGGACTACGATTGTGAGCCTGCAGTATTGTTCAGGTTAAAATTGGCCACTGTCTTATTTTTGGATCAGAGTAGCTCACAGGTTATAAATAGAAGAGGAAGGAAAGGGAGATACCTGCCGAGACACTGGCTAGCTTTTCCGTTGCCCTACCACCCAATATCTATGCGAAATTCCTGTTTTCTGCTTTCCTTATATCACACCCTCTCTGTTCACAGCCTTTGATCTATGATGTTTTAACGAGCATTATTAAATATGTCTAATGGAAAATAGCACACTCTCTTTTTCCATGAAATAAATATACATTTGGTTTTGTGAGCTGAGAGCTTTCAAACTGGTCTTCACGGCTGGCAAAGAGAAGGTTGTGCGCAGTAAGAGAAAAAAGGTGTGTAGGCATGGGGTGTAATCTAATATGACGATGTCCACATCATGGAATATTTTTAGAAGTGAAGTGCTAATTTTATTTCTTCATTACAAACTTGAGCTGTTTATGAACACTGAAGTTATTTCCCACCTCTTGTAGAAGTATCATGTATAATGTAACGACAATAGGTAAAATAGTTCATGTTTGACTTTGAGTGTGTGTGGAGTGAAACTTTTAAGATTTCTGCCAGAGGAATAAATTTCGAAGTTTATTTGCTATAAATAAATTATGCTATATTTTTTACGGACTATATTTTCTATATACATATTGTCTATATTTTAGTATAACAAATTTCAATAGAAGAGCTCTGCACTTAGGACTTTACAAGACATTACGTCTCAACTGTGTTAAGATTTTAAATTAATGATGTGGCATGATTGAATTTGACTCAGCAAACATTCTTGCTAGCTCACCCTAGTTTCCTGCTGGTGTTTTACTAGACTGCTTATGTATTGGACCTCGTTAGTGGCTGAGGACCGCAGAGGGATGCCTGAACATGGGCCCACCACCTTGGTTAGATTAGAACAACAGGTGCTTCCTGGCCGGAGAAGTGCTGAATTACTTACACCATGTCCTAACAAGGCGTGAAGCAACAATATTTTAGTGACAAGCAATTTTTAAGTCAAAGAAGAGATAGCTGGTATCGCTTGTCATGTCACACCTGGTTAGATCACAGTATTACATCTGTGCTCTAAACTACAAGATAACAGGATAAAAATGTAGCAGTGGGAAAGGATCTCTAAAATATGTTTTCATCTAATTACATTGCACCTTTATGCTTTGATTGTCTCTTTCAGCATTGGTACATGTATGGGTCCCAGCAGAGTGTAGGGTATACAATGTACATAATTTTGTCAATCGGAACGATTGTTTTTATCCTTCAGTTATTGTTTCACTGGTCAGATTTAAAGCAATGTGCTCTGTAGGTCTGTTAATGCAGGAACAATCTTGTTAGATTCATCATCTTTAGCAAGATAACAGAACTGCTTTTGCCAAGCTTCAGTACACAGGTGAAGAAACTGTTATTCTCCTATATTAATAAAATGGTAATTAGCCTCTATCGTGCTCTTTTTTATTATTCCTGAATGGGTATGTGATGTTAGTATATGTGTGTTCATGACAGTTTAATTGGATAAGCAGGCCACTCATAAAAAGTCTACAATTGTTTTCGGCAAGGAGAGTGCAGACCTTTTTTATGCTATTCAAAATGCTGCTAGGCAGCCCGTCGATGACCCACTTCCCTGAGAAAATCGTGAAAACAAGGAAGAGTTTAGTACAATCCGTGGAAAATGCTAGACAGAGAAAAAGAGAGACAGAGAAAAAGCGAGAGGGCTAAAAATTCTTAATTTTGTCGGGAAGTTGATTTGAAATCCTTTCTCACTTTCCCTCCCACTCTTCCTTCTCCTGAACGCAACCCACTTTTCTCTGAGCTTCCTTGCAGCGGAATCGGAAGAGAGAGACCGGGAATGTTGGTATGGCTAAGCTTCGGATGCTTGACTAGCCCCCTCGGTTAATTATATGTGTAATGAATTGTTTATTTGGAATAATGCGCAGCAGGAATGTCTGCTTAACGCCGGAGCTGGAAGCAGACCCAGGGAGAGCGAAGGAAAGGATAGTAGGATGGAGGAAACGAGAAGACCGGAGAGAGTCACAACTGTCGGCGCCAGTATGAGGAAGGGAGGGACTGGTGGATGAGGGGGTTGGGCATTCTCATCCCATCTCAGGGTCAAACAGCCATAGGACTTTTCTCAGGAGTGGGGGGAAAATCAGGAAAAAAACATACAAGACGGGAAAAGAAATACAATGTACCGGGGAAAAGGAGCAATATGTGCCCAGCGGTGCAGAAGGGAGTGGAAAAGTCCACGGGTGCACAGGCAAAGGAGGGAGAGAGAGAAAGTGAGAGACAAGTTGTGCTATCATAAGCCGAGGGGGACAGCTGGGGTTATGTGAACACTGCAGCTGGATCGGGAGCCGAGGGAGAATGTTGGGTCAGTCCCTCTGCTGTGGAGTGGCTGGAGCCTTGAAAAAAAATTATCCCTTCCTTCGCAACTTTTTGCAGCCTGCACTTTCCCAAACCCCCCCAACCCCCAAAATTGAAACAGTGTAGATAAACCTTTGGTTCACAAATAAAAACATACACAGACTTGATTTATATAATGATGGCTGTAAGCACTTACTTTTCCTTATTTTCCTTTCCATTGTTATCAGCTGGAATCATCATTATTTAGCGAGAGTGAGCGATTACCATCAGAATAACAGCAATTAGAAGGGTGATTATGTTTAATACAAATGCCTTAAAAACAACACAATATCTATCTCTAATTTTTATTCTTGCTTTCAGGGCAGAGATTTTTCTTTTTTCTGTTTCTTTTTTTATTTGACTAGCATATTTTTACCCTTTATTGAAACGACTGTAAAAGTGTGAAACAGAAAAGGGATGCTGTTTAATCCGACGGGTGGCATCGGAAAACTTTCGCTGTCACTGTTTTCTGATCACATAAAGAAAAACAGGCCCGTCACAGCTGCAAGACACAAGAAACACTCAGTAAAGGAAGCTATGCAAATGCATGCAACCCTGACACGCTACTGAACAACAAGGCGAAGCCTGAGAAAATAAATAAATATGTTAAAAGTATACACACATATTGCACATACACATGGATACTCCTGTGAAAAACAGAACGAAAGAATTGAGAGTCAAGAATAAAGAAAATTGGAGCATTATCGCTCACACAAGGGAGCATTTTAAATGTCGCTATGTTGTAAAATAATATTAACAAAAATACCTTTAAGGTAACTAAAAATGGTCAATTAAAAGTAGGTGTCAGGACAAAATGGGCAAAGTTTGGAATGGGGTGTCATCTTTGTGTAACCTCATTTTGAAGTCACATCCAGTAAGCATGTGTGTGCGTGTAGTGTGCGTTTAACACACTACCAGTAAAAGTTTGTTCCTTTTTCCCCTTCGAGGGTTAACCAGCAGTCAGATTTATCTGATCACACTAACTCCACACTCTAAACCTCTTATCCATGTTTGAGTGTTTTTTTTAAGTCTGGGTCGTTTTGATTCACCACAGCTGTGCTGACTCTTTAATCAAATGCTATCTTTTCACTGGTTTGTTCCCCAATATACCCTACACTCTCTTCCTACCCTCCCTTGTCCCTTAACGCATCTTAATTGGTTGCTTTCTGTGACAAATTATGAGTGTGTGCTTTGATGAGGTCGGCCGAGCCGGTACTGGAGTAACTTGTGCCAGCCCCTGGTGGTTCCTCTCACCACTACAAACGGGGGGTGGGTATGTGTCTGCATGATGAGTCCGTAATGAGAGACAGGGCCCGGGGCCGCTAGCACCACACCCCCCCCATCCCCCTAACCACCCCCCATCCATGCAAGGGATGCCAAAGGGGGGAGGGGGGCTGAGGGATTCAGGTATCTTACACCACAAGATTACATTTTTGAGACTGAAGGGTAATATTACTATATTTTAAATACAACACTACTTTATAGTGTCTTTGTTACTGGTACCTACTATAGTAATAGAAATTATGCATAAAAAAACCCTAAACCAAACCCTAATCCTATAGTAAGTAGATGCTGTTAAGTAATATACTTTGTTAAATAATATTACTTAGTACCTAAATGTATATGCTGTAACAAGGACACCCTAAAATAAAGTGTAATCCATATATGTTTGTGTACTTTATTAAAGAAAATTCTAAATAAAGTGAGCCAAAAGCATGAATTACAGAGAAAAGGAGATAGGCATCACCCAGTTATTCTAGCACTCATGTTTAGACAAACACTAACTACAACAATCACAGTTTAATGATCCACAATGTCAACAGCGCAGTAATGCTTCCAACAATCAGTGGGATCGGCTTGCATTAAAACCGAACTGTGACATTACTTTGGAAAGCTGACATGGGGGAGGGGAGAATAATGGAGACTTGAGATAGTGTCTGGTCTCATGCAATCGTTTTCTCCTCTTCCGTGCTCTCTTCCTCCTGATCTGGGTTACTCGGTTTCATTGTGGAGCTTTGGGACCGATGAGAGCGAGAAAGAAATATGAGGGGAGAAAAACTCAATGTTGTGAAGGACATCCTTGTTGAGTGAGTTTAAACTTCACATTACATTCTCCCTGACAGATCTAAATTGAAAAGAGAATGTGCATTGTGACAAGTTTAGATGTCTTCAGGTCACCTCAAGGGGGGTTCAAAAATGCAGCATGTGGTAGAGCATGTAAGGGCAGGAATTGATTCATCTGGCTGGTCAGATACAGTGAACAGTAATTGGGAAATATTGCTTCGTCAGTTTGAAACTGTGCCCCTGCGGTTCTGAGAGTCATGTCATTTGCTTACAGAGCAGGTCACGGATCAGTCAGAAGCTTGTATTTGCATCCAACAACAACAGGAACAATAAGATATTTTAACATATTGCTAAATGTGTTTCCGCTTAATATCTAAACTTCAGATGATTTTGATATTGCCTCGACTGTCCTTTATAACTGTTTTTGCTTACTTTTGAAAACAGTGAAAGTGAAAGAAACATCTGGTGCCAGACTGTTTCACCATCATTACTCAAACATTACTCATAAAAAGAAGTTTCATGCAATCACTGCTGATTGATCAGAGAGAGGGAACGAGGTTGCCTAACTTCTCTTTTCCACCTTACTCCATCCC
>JAZGTJ010000269.1:67369-131959 GCA_036877575.1 Botia almorhae
CAGCATCTTGTAAGGACACTGCAAGAAGGAACCAAACGACTATAGAAACAATCGTATTAAATCATTGCAATAAAATTTGGCCTAGTTATGCTATAGCAACAAGCAACGAGAGGTGGTGGTTTTTGATGGTGTTCATCAACAACATTTTATTATATGATAAAAAAAATGTTTACCAGTAATATAGTTCATTAACCTAACCTGGCTGTTTGCAGTTGCCAGGCAACAAAGCAACATGGTGAGATTTATGTAGAATGCACAGTCGTTTCTAGTTTTTTCAAATTTGGCTCATCCAATCAAAATTTAGAATCAGAAGTACTTATTTTAGAAAGAGAATTTTAAGTCCAGATGTGAAGAGAGGATAGAGAGAGAGAGGATAGGATAAAAAGTGACAAAGGAAGTATCTTGGCCTTCACACTTCCTTAGTGAGCCACGTTAGCCCTTGGGCTTAATTGAAGCCAGGAGGGAGCGTTTAATAATTGCTGTCAGAAGATCAAATTTAATTCTCTTTTCACAGGACCGCTGTAGGGTACAGTGAAACAAATTGTCATCTGAGATTTCCAAATGAACAAAGCTTTTAATTAGTCTGATTACAATGCCATGGTACAGAGTGATAGGAGGGCACAAAAAATGTGCAATAAAATAATCAGAGAATCATCCATGCATGCTGTCTGGTATTGAGGGAAGGTCACATGACTTGATGTCTTATACAGGCACATACCCCCTTTTGACCCCACCAAAATGGCTGACATCACAAGATACTGTCATCCTCCACAGATAATATTCAGGTGAAAGGGGAAAAGGGGAAAAAGCTTCCTGTAAGAAATGGGTGAATAATAAACACCTAATATGGTTTCCAGTGTTGTCTCGAGAAGATTTTGTCTGAGTAATGATTTTATTTGGGCTAGACCAGACCCTGATGCTGTTGTATAAGTTATACTGTCACTGAAGCAAGCAGAACAACATTAGCTTCACCTATTGATTCTTTTTAATTAAATTAATTGTCAGTTATGCAAACAAGTCTGTTTCTCTCTTTTTTCCTTCACACATGCTCAAGACAAGTGTGGTTTGACATTTTTTCAGTTCTCCTTTCTTTGTTTAACTCTTGTTCCACTGTACTAAGAACTCACCCAGAAGTCAGATTTTTTTTTAGGTAACTTTTTCTGGTATATTGACCCATGAAACCACCTAAAATAACCCATTTCATGCCCAGCACAGGGACATTGGTCTCTTCACAATAAGACCAAGCCACTATTGAGGCTGACTCTGCTAACAGCTGGCTTGCCAAAACAGGGCAATGATCAGTCATTACACCATTCACTCAGATTTTATCTGTCAGCTGAGCAGCTGGTTTCTCTGCACCTCTATCAGTTGTGCCACGCTTTCCTTGGACCAGTAACCACGTGCTAATTGAAAGACAGCTCTCAGCTTCTATAGTTTGCGCTTTAGTGGGCCACACTCACTGTATATTGAGTTTGTAAAGGATGCAACTGATGTTAACACCCTTTCATCTTATTTTCCACTGTGACACTGTCACGTCACAAGCCTCCATTTTAAAGACCAACACAGCAGCGCATGTTTTTTTAAGTACATGTAGAACTATTTAAGTAATTAGCTGTTGATTTCTGTAGAGACAGAAGGAAAAGATTGCAGCAGAGTCCTGAAAGAGGGCCCTGTATCACATAAATAAATCCCTCCACCCAATGCCCTAATCTAGCAAAGCACCTGAAAAGAGCTATTCACTAATCACTGCAAAAACAGAAAAGCAGTTCATCTATAATTTTACACATTTGCTAATAAAATCTTACATTTTAAAAATGTTTCTTCAGCTTTGCTCTTTTTTCCTATGGGCAGAAGGGAGTTTAAGAAAAAACAACTTTGGATTGAAAAAAATTTTTGCAGTAAAATCAGTAGAAATTAGATTGTTTGTATGATGAGATAGCTCAAATGTAATGTTGCTTTGGAAGCAGTGATTTTTCAATGCTGTCTGGTGTATGTTTGTATACAGTACATACAGTATTTAGACCTTCTCTGCTGAAAAGACCAATAAATTATAAATTTCATGCTAGTTAAGGATTATTACCACAGGTGTGATGCTGGTCTAGCTTGATAACCATTTTGTTCACCAGTAAAACCTAGCTGTTGAAGATGGTTGACCAAGAAGTTTTGCTGGTCAAGCTAATTAACACCAATATCCAAAACATATGCTGGTCTTTTAAGCAGGGTTGTTAGTACAGTTTTGGCCATCACCAAGTGCGTAAATGAAAACCACAATGCTTTTCTGTCAGTGCTTGCATCACTGTAGAGTTTGTTTACAGTCAGCTGTGGTAGCTCTTTTCTCTCTATTCTTCTTTTCTTTTTGGCCAGGAGAAGGAAGCACAGGAGTTTTGGTTCCCATTTTGTGCACATTGGAACAGTTTAGGAAAGGAAGCACCTTTACACCTTTTATTGTCTGTGGTTGCCGATGTCACATCCTTCCACCATTCTGTGTGTGTGCGGGTATGCTTCCTGTCTCTCTGTCCAGTTGTACAGTGGGGGTATAGGTTAGTGTGGAAGAACCCAGTGAGACACAGATGAGCCCTTACAGTAATTCAAGTGTGCCTTACAGTTGTGTTAGTATCACTTGTCAACAAGAATACAACTCATATATATATAATTTATATAAAATGTAATTGCATTTATTAATGAAATAAGCCTTAAATATTATATCAATACGCTCTGTCCTGTACATCCCTGCCCACTTTATTTTCCTTTATTTATAAAAATCTGAATCATAATCTATCAAAATGCACATAAAAGTACAATAAGTACTGTATGCCAGACATTTATGCTAGCACTCATTAAAATTCATACTGATAGGGCCCCTCCCACTTATTTTGATCTTAGGTTCAGGTCAACCATACTGTGTGTTCTCCACAGCCCAGATTTATAGGCACTCGTCAGCTTTTTCCCTCTGGCAGACGCTGCCACGCTCAGGAACCACTACCCATAATGACTTTATACACACAATAGGCTGTTAACGCTCATCACAATGGCCTCCTGCCTCTTATCCAGTGCAAACCAAACAGCCGTAGCTCCAAAAATATGTATTTTAAAGAAAAACCCTTGGGTGACTACAAAATAGTATTTATTTAGTTTCCAGGATTATGACATGAAGAGTTCTTAGGTTTAAGGTCTTGAATCCTAGACAGTTCTAAAGCGTGCTGTTATATTCAAACTCAGATAATGTATTAAAAATTGTTTTTTGACCTCTTTAAGGAAATATGAGTTTATTTTAAAGGAGCAAGGGTTTATGTAATGTATCATGCACCTCCTAAAAGGTTTACTTTTTGCCCTATAATATGTTATTTCAAATCTTTGCGACCACATTTCCCCATGAGGATAGAGGATACTGGCCTTTTTTCAAACACACACTAGTACCAAATGTCTTGCAGATGTGCTGCGGAGGAAAGAAGAGAGGGAAAGTGGAAGTGAGCGAGTATACCAAGACTGGCAACATTGTGCTGAGGTCGACTTCTTAAAAGATCAACTTCTGTTTGATTGTAATAATAAAGTACAGATGACTTAAATGTGGGTGATTTTAGCAGGGCTACATTTTAGTCCCCTTATACTGCACAGATTGTGTCAAGATCTGAGAGTCAAATTCGCTAGGGTTCTATAGCTCATGAAATTTTCCATAAATCCACTTCACAGGTGTTTCATTATCAGATACAGTTTCTGCACTTTTTACAAATGTAATTCATGATATTTGCATCTTAATCATTTTTCATTCTCAACATGAGACCCCTTAGAGAAATAAAAATTGCTTTGTTTCTTTTATCTTCTAACAAAATTATATCGCTGAGCATGGAGAAGTCATATTCACTTTATAAGGACTTTGACAATACAATTGCGTGCAAATATTTTTTCTTTTTTGGAGGAACACTAGGGAATGAGACGACCCAGAATTCTTCCTGTTTATGAATGTATTTATTGCCCTCACAGTTCTTAAAGGGACAGATAAAGAACTATGCACGGCACCTCATTATATCCCACCCCTCTTTTTTCCATTATGATCTCTCCTTGTTCCCTCACCAGTCTTGTGCTCTTGTTCTCATCTATAAAGAAAAGACATGGTTAACAGATGAGGGGTGGACGGCAGCCTCTTCTCTCTTTCCTCGAGAGAGACCTGCTCATATCATTTTCCTCAGTTCTGTTCTAAACCCTAGTCTCTTTTCTGCCTACAGTGCCTTGCAAAAGTATTCATACCCCTTGAACTTTTCCACATTTTGTCACATTACAACCACAAACTTAAATGTTTTTTGTTAAGATTTTATGTAATAGACCAACCCAAAGTAGCACATAATTGTGAAGTGGATTAAAAATGATACATGGTTTTTAAAATTTTAAGCAAAAAAATGTTTTGGCCCCCTGCCTCAATACTTTGTAGAGCCACCTTTCGCTTCAATTACAGCTGCAGGTCTTTTGGGGTATGTCTTTACCAGCTTTGCACATCTAGAGACTTTCTTTGCAAAATAGCTCAACCTCAGCCATATTGGATGGGGAGCGTCTGTGAACATCAATTTTCAAGTCTTGCCACAGATGCTCAATGGGATTTAGGTCTGGACTTTGACTGGGCCCTTCTAACACTTCAATATTCTTTGATCCAAACCATTCCATTGTAGCTCTGGCTGTAAGTTTAGCTTTGGTCTCATCTGACCAGAGCACCTTCTTCCACATGTTTGCTGTGTACCCTACATGGAAAACTGCAAACGGGACTTCTTAGGTCTTTCTTTCAACAATGGCTTTCTTTTTGCCACTCTTCCATAAAGGCCAGATTTGTGGAGTACCCACTTATAGTTGTCCTGTGTCAGATTTTCTCACCTGAGCTGTGGATTTTTGCAGCTCCTCCAGAGTGACCATGGGCCTCTTGGCTGCTTCTCTGACCAGTGCTCTTTCTCCGTCTGTCAGTTTAGGTGGACAGCCATGTCTTGGTAGGTTTGCAGTTGTTGCATACTTGTTCCATTTTTGGATGATGGATTGAACAGTGTTCCTTGAGATGTTCAAAGCTTGGGATATTTTTTATAACCTAACCCTGCTTTAAACTTTTCCACAACTTTATCCCTGACCTGTCTTCATGATGCTGTTTGTTGACTAGTGTTCTCTTACAAATCACTAAGGCCTTCACAGAACAGGTGTATTCTGAAGGCAATTGATTGCACTGGATTTTATTTAGGGTGATCAGAGTACAGGGGGCTGAATACAAATGTACGCCACACTTTTTTAATTTTTTTTTTATTTTTTTTATTTATTTTTATTTACACTGATTTTTATTTGCTTAAAATTTTGAAAACCATATATCATTTTTGTTCCACTTCACAATTATGTGCTACTTTGTGTTGGTCTATCACATAAAATCTCAATAAAATGCATTTAAGTTTGTGGTTGTAAGGTGACAAAATGTGAAAAGGTTCAAGGGGCATGAATACTTTTGCAAGGCACTGTAGATCCCATGTAGGCAAATGCCTTCTAAGGTGGCATTCTAATCTTCATAGAAACTGATCTGAAGTGAATTGAAGTGACCAATTTGGAATGTTCTACAAAGGAACCTGATTTTTTTTCTTTTTCAAAATTTCTGTTGCTCAGTTCTGTACTTCGGATTTAGTTTTCCACTCATCACAATGCATTTGATGTTGACTTCTCTGTGATTATGCTGCTTTAGAGTTGGTTAAATATACATTATTGGGAGGCAGCATAATTAAGTTGCATGGAGAGCTCCTCTATGATGCCTTATAATGTTGCGTACACAGGCAGTTCACTATGTATTAGAATACAGCTTTTATCTCTTTATTTTTTTTTATCTCTCATGACCCTTCAGGCCTACATGATGACCCCTCTTCCAGACGTTCTTGTGTCTGTCACACTATAAGCCAAACCTGTCTTGAGATTTTATTTGGGGGGAGAGCTTTTTTTCGTCCTCTTCTCTGGCTAACCCTCCCCATGTGCTATGGCTATGGATTACTGAATTGGCTTAGCATGGCAGAGAAAGCCTGTTAGTAGTCTTTCTTCACCTTACTCTCCCTCTCTCTGTTTGGCATAACTGAACAAACTCAACATGATTTTTTTCTCATGCTTTCGTCAAGGGTACGGGTCAATCACACTTGTGTGTCAGAAGAATCCATGCCCATTTTTCAGGTTATTTCCTCTGGTGTGTGTGAATGTTTGTGTGGTGGAAATGGGCCTGTTTTTAATCTAAAGCACCCCTGGCTGGTGATCAACTACAGCTTGTCTGCGCTGTAGCTTGGCCTCACTGGTGTAAATTGGATTGTGCTCATCTGTGTTAATCTGAAAGCAGAGTGTGAGCATGTGTACATCTGAAGGAAGGAACAAAGAAGTGTGTGTGTTGAGAGGGCAAGCAGGTCTAAGATTTAACTTAAGTTGCCCTGGTGCTTATGGATGGGAAAATGGGGATTACGAAATTTACATTACTTACTTTACTCACCCCACAGTGCCCAGTGGGCTAGGGAACAGATGTTTTTCCATTCTCATAAATGTTCAGTTTATATTTTTTGCTGGGTGAAATGCAATAGGTCAATTAAAACCAAACACATTTTAAACAATTTTGTTTAGGTATATTTTCATATTCTATTATCACATTCAAATATATTACCAAAACTGTTATGGACTGGACATCTATCCAGGGTGTTACCTGTCTATGGCCAAGATGCTGAGTGGGCTCTAGCCCACCCATTTGACCCTTTGGAGAACAAGCATGTTTAGATAATGGATAGATGTTACCAAAAAGCATTTTTAGTATATTTCCTAAGTATAAGGATCAATAATTTTTTAAATAGTAAAGAATAATTAATGAAATCATTAAGGAAGAGGAACAATTCTCATCTCTGGTTTCCAGATAAAGTCCATTAGAAGGTGTTTAAAATTACATATGCTACAGTAGGTCCGTGTTGAGGCACTGCCATAGTTGAATCAAGGATTACAGACCTGTCACTATCAATGAGGAAGCTCCTCTGAGACTTGGGCTGTACACCCTGTTTTGATTGTATTAACTACTTAATCAGCTTTCAATTGTGACCAGCAAACTGCACTTGGTGACGCCAAGTTCTGCTGGCCCCATGTTGAGTAAATATTTACACAGGCATCCAGTCATTATCACCAGCTTGTAGTTGAGTTGTTTTGCTCCTTGTTTTATTCCTTTTGCAATGGTCCTCTAAACAATCATCGACCCACTTAAGATTTCGCCACTTACATGTTAAGACGTGCTCGCTAATAGTCTTGCTAACAGCTCCTCGTGAAGTTTGAGTGGTGTTGTGTGGTTGCTAATAGAATATATTCTTATTCAAAGTTATTATTAGAGACAATAGAACACAATGGAACAGACATTATATCAACAGCACCGCACAGATGTGTTAGTAACACAAAACGTGTGTATTTGACAGCTCTCATTTATATTTCAATGGATGCAAAGGAATCCAACAATTTTGTGCTGAATTTTTGTGGATTAGCCACACTATATAAATTAAAGATGGATTTGAGCCAATAGAATTAGAGTTTGCTTGTCGTTTAGCTCATACAAAATGGAAAAGTCTCGCAAACACTTGAAATCGTACTCCTCCCACAAACATTTGATTATTAATAAATGAGGTAAGCATGGTGGTGCAGATAAACATAAGTAGAGATCGAGCGAGTTGTCCTTTATGTGTATCTACATCAATGATTCTTGCTCGCTCTGGCAGGTGAAATCTGGTTCAGAAACAAGTAAAAGGAAGAAAAAAAGAGAAAACGATGGAGGGCTTTTAATGTGACACCACTGACAGCTTTACTGCATTACACCGAGCTTAAATAATGGAACGCTCATTTGCATAACGAGGGACGTTATCACCTCTACTGTCAGAATAAAACACAACAACACTTCTGCCGCTCCTCCCAGAGATGAATCAGGTTGGCCTACTTTACGGCAACAAAGAGGTGCACACATGCACACAAACACACACATACATGTGTGTTCTGTGATCGTTAGCTCTCACACTGTGTGAACCTGAGCTATGAGCACTTTACAGAAAGCCTGGGTTAGCTTCTCGGCTGAGGGCAGCCTTTCAAAAGCAGAAAGATCTCTTCAGGTGGGCCTGACAAAGGCCTTGTATGCGTCTTTGCCTGAGAGTGCGGCAAAGCTTGTGACGTGCTAAGGGGATGATATCCCAGATCGGCTCGGAAAGCTTGTTTGACGAGGGTAAATCAGGATGACCCAGGTTTGCATTAGGGTTCTTCCTCAAATCGTCAGATACCAGGATTGTCTTTGTAAATAAATCATGCTATATAAGAGTCTCATCCACCAGGGCCATCTGCCACTGAATCTTATCCGCATCTCGTCAGCTTCAATGAAGCAATCATATACACAATATTAGCTCAAAAGGAAATACCAGTCTGCACACTCAGTTCAAGTTTCACAAAAACACATTTGTGACAATTCTACGTGTTGTTACACCAGTGTTTTTGAGAAAAGCGCTGCTGCTTGTCGTTCAGGAGGCAGTAAATGTTACACTGCAAGTGATTAGAGCTGTTAAGTTAGTGGCACTTCCAAAACACTGTCAAATTCCCTGTGACAGTAGCGAGAGCATGACAGTGCTGTCTGCACTTGTAGTCACGGCCAAAGCGCGAGAATCTGATTTGCATGATATTGATGGCAGAAAACAGCGCTGCCTCGGAATGTCGACAGATTCTTTTGTCTTTATTTGCTGTCCCATGTGGCTCAGGCTCTGCCTCTATCTGTTTTTAACACTGCGGTTTTGCCATATTTCATCTGACTTAATGCCTCTTTCTCTGCTTTTCACAGGTACAGCTACTGAAACCTTTGAATTGAGTGGAGAAATTCGATAGAAGAAAGTCTGGTTTGAAGAAACGTGAGAAAAAACAGAGAGACAAAAGAATAAAGTTCATTGGTGAAAGAGAGAGAAGAAAGGACGGGGAAAATGGGGAGGAAAAAGATTCAGATCACTCGGATTATGGATGAACGCAATAGGCAGGTGAGTCACACTGACCGAAGGGGTCTAAGAACCACCTTAAATCAGATTCAGACTTTCTTGACAGAAGCTTGATGGGCATCAATGTGTGTTATTCAAGCTAAAATAGACCTAATAGCTGGTGCACACACGCTAATTGTTGGCGTCCATGCATGCCAACACCTCTTATAGCAGTGGAATATTACTTTAGTGGAGCAGAGTGGGTGGAGAACACAAACAAGCAGGGGAATGGAGATGGCATTGGTGGAATGATGCCACATGCTTTAGGGTTATAGGTGGAGTCTGCACAGAGGTAGACGATGGCCCTTAAGGGGCCTCCCTTAGCTAACTAGTAGTTATGACACTAAAACCATAAAATAATTGCCTTAATTTAGCCATTTTTGGGTTACAATGAGCTAAATGAACTTTTTACCCCAAGAAAATCAAATGTGCATGTTATCTCTGTTAGTGTTTGCAAACTTTTAACTATTCAAAAAACAAGCTCTCTTATACTTCCTTCATACTTCCTAATTAATGTTTTTGACCATAAAACATGATAAAGTCAGAAACACACAAAACAAATAAGATTATGCATAGCAGATAATGTATTTGTATTGATCGTATCGGTGCGAGTTACATTGCTTTTTTTACGGCAAGATCAATGAACTTTCTTTAGGCCTGACATTTACATTTGCCTTCTTTTGGACAAAATTAAGTTTACATATGCCGTCAAAGAATGACCTGTCAGACAAATCTAGGAAGCACTTGTACTTTGACAACAAGTAACCTTGACTAGTTCGAGGTTGTTCCCTTTGTCTTCTTCTGTCTCTCATTGTTTTGTGCTGTAACTTGACTCTTTGAAATACTCTCTGAACAGTCAACCAGAGTCCTCACATCCCTTCACAGGATGACACTTTGTCACAGACGCACACATTTGTAAGTTCCCCAGTCTGGTCTAGAGAGACAGAAAAATGTGATTTCAGGAAAAGGACTTGGCTAACAGTTGATATGACTGAGTGAGACCATACTGATGCAGTTAATGGCTGCTGTCTGGACCTCGGGTGGGTTGATCAATTATTGAAGATAGTGTGAGAGCCTGAGGAGAAGTGGGCGAGAAAGAGAAAAAAGCAGGTGAGGAAAGTAATGGGCGTGTCAGCAGAAGCAGACGGAGGGGGCACAGTGACATTAGTCATTCAGTACTTGTGGGTTGAGTAAGTTCTCCCCCTTGAGGGAACCAGAGGCTCACATGCATGTGGTCTTTCATGCAGAACACTGAAAGAATGAGTCAAGGTTCTTCTTAAACCAGAAACTTCTCTTTTCTGTGTATAAAAAAAACACATTGTGAGGTTAACAAGGCATCATTTTGAAATTTTTTGGGAGTTTCATACATATAACATACATTTCTCAGTAGTTCTGTGTTCATTAAAAAAAATTCTTTATGCCTACAAAATCTTAATGTACACTTGCACACAAAATTTTGTAATTATTTTACTTGTTGTTCCAGGACCACAAAATGAGAAATTACAAAGAATGTTCAGCCTTTTTCCATTCTGTTCCTTTACAAATAGTTTCACCGAGTGACTTTCTATACTACTTTTATGGTTCAGAGCCCAGAACACAGTTACTAATAATTAGAACACATAAAAAGTGGGAAAGAAAAGGGAGAAGGAGGTGGCAGGGAGGCTGAGGTCAGGACATTTTTGGCAATGCTATTGAGTTGCACAGACAGCATCCTGTCTTGGTGTTATCACCATTCTCCTCTTCTTCTCCCTCTCTTAGTCTCTCACTCCCCCTTAACCAGACTTCAAGATCAGAGATTGATACAGGAAGGACACCTGATGAGAGTCAATGCCACAGATTTCCAGGTCTTGGGTTAGAGAAGGAAAAAGAGAGAGGAACAAAGAAATTAATTTCCTTTAGATCAGTTTCCTTAAAATAAAGTAAAAAATGCTCAAGTGTTCACACTAATGACTTTCGATCTGTTGTTATGCATATACAACAATTGTAAAGGAGACAAATCACCAAATAATGAAAATTTAGTTATCATAAGATCACAACAAGTTATTATTCACTAAAATCCAGAATTCAAAAATGGTGTGACATTTATTGCTATATATAAAATTGACATGCCATTTTTTTAATCCAGATCCAAACTTTGGCAGAGGTAATATTTATCAGTGAACAACTGAAATTGTGATCTGTACAAGCATGGTACATCAAAAGACTTATAATAATAATATATAATATAATAATAATTCCAATATATTATATATTGGAATATATAAGTTGTATGAACTCCCCTCTGGAGCCTGACAGCACCTTACAGTATGAACTGCTATTGTATGCCAAGAGCTGCATAATAATTCTTTAAAAAACTTTGTCCTTGTCTGTTTCACTAACAACAAGAGTATAAATAATAAAACAGTAATACAAAAGTTGTAAATATTGCATAGAGGTTTTGGTCAGCAGATAGAAGATGTTTGCTGAAAAAAGCATCATAAATTGTAGTGTATTTATAGAGTACATGCAATGCTCGACAGCTGGCAGAGGGGTTATTATTGACTCCTGTTCTCTCACTGCCATTCATTTAAGGCAGTTGCAAACAACCCAGTTCTTTGTACTACAACAGAACCATGAAGACAGACATCACAAGACAAGAACGGGGGACATTTGACTTACAAAGAGTTTTTTCTTTGCTATTTCTCTCCCCTCTAACTTAATGTGTTGAAGACAGGCTGTGGCTGTGCATATTTTCACTTCCTCTTTAAGGAAATGTTTCCATACTGAAGCCAAATAAACAACAGACTGCTTCAATGGTGTTACCTTAAGCACAACATTCTTCAGATGTTTGTTCTTTTTTTTATGTAAATACATCCGAAATTTGAACCAAAGCACCAAGGGAATCTATTACAGTTGCCCAATGTGTAAGCTATAAGCTATAAAGCTATAAAACCCAAATGGGTTGCAAAAATGTATATAATGCCAAAATCTTTGTTTTTAGCAGGACATGTATATATTTATTTAGCTTCCACAACTAAATGAATGAATAAATAAATAAATACAAACAAACACACATATGTATAATGTATTTAAATGTCACTTGCTTGCTGAAAAGACCAGCAGGCAGGTGAGATTAGTATGAATCTTAGGCCATTGTACACTGGTTCATTCTGGTAAATGTTTTTTTATGTTGGTCTGGCTGTTAAACTGTGATAGCAATATGTGTGAAGCTGATTGACCAGGATCAGATCTTTCTGGTGAGGCTAGTTAACCAATGAAATCTCACTGGTTGTGCTATTTAAGAAATCTGAAACAGCAATCTCTTGCTGGTGTACTGGTAAGAAGTACATCAGAAACACAACATAAACTTATACCCAGGAATTCTGCTATTTTAGCAAGAATATTTGCCTAATTTTATGGTTAAATAATTGTCTGTTTTTTTGACAAAGATAAAATGAAACAAAAACAGGGTAGACAAAACAACTGTGTAATAATTGGCTTTTCACTAGGAATACGGTACAGACAGAAAGAGCTGTTTTCTTTTCATGTATTGAATAGCCGCAAAATGCTTACATACTAGATTGCCGATACAATCTTGAAATAACCCTAAGCCTACTTGGTCTATAAAAATTACTAATTTAAGGTGTGAATGCTTTCAAATCTCTGGCCAAGATGTTGTCTTCCATCATTTCCTTACTGATATCACCTCTTCCAGATTGGCAGTCTCTCCATGGCCCACCCTGCCTCTGGCGCCATGCTTATGGGCACAAGGCCTCTGTCGCCTTGGGCGGCCACTTTGGCTTTCTAGCCCACCTCCTGAAAACACTTGTGCAGAGCACAGGCATCTCCAGCAACCCTCCACAACGTTGACTGGCTGCCCAGAAGTTAAGACAGAGAGCATCAGTGTTAAGGGCCTGGCTTTCTTCCCCCTAGCCACTCAAACACTTTCCCTGGGCAGGTCACATGAAAGGACCCCCTGTGTCATAAAAGTGTTAGCCACATCGCTAACTAGAGCATGCTTACTGACTAATTTGCACATGGCTGAATGCATATCACAGAGTCACAGACAAGTTTGAGGGAGGTGTTATTTAAACACAATTATAGCTAGTCGAATAATTGCAAAATCAGAGAACGTTAGAGTGGATCCAAAGGTGACTGGGTTATCTGCTTTGATCACAGGAGCAGCTGCTTCCGAGATGTTTCTCCAGAAAAAAGTAATCTCACATGTGTCTCCTTATGTTTTTCAGAAGAGATCCTAGCATGTCACAAATTGTGCTGAGATTGGCAAAAAATAGATATACCAAAATCGTGAGATTTTAATATGAACTCATATTAGTATAAACATTAAAGATAAAATACACAAAACAAATTTGCTATGTAATCTGCATTTTTTGTTTTGATTTCTCCTAAGCAATTTTAGGAGAAACATTTATAAGTTGATTGAAAAAGCACAGTGACATAGATAACATTTTTTGGATGTCTCAGAAGTGCAGTTAAAGAGCAATTATTATTTCTTCATTCTAAAAATGGTTTCTGGAAGCCACCGTATGATCGAAGTTCATTTAGATGTAGGTACTTTAATTGGCACTCAACATGCACTAGGTTTTCACCCTTCTAACTGACTTGGCAAAGCAGGCAACCACACGTTCTGTAGGCTTCTGTTACCTTTCTTTTCATCTCTGCCTCATGATGGTGTGATGGCATGGAGATGGAGTTTGATTCAGCCACCCATGACAACAGAGGCGTCTCTCCAATCAACAACGGAAAGGTGTAAAACAGTTTGGGTAAAATTAACAGCAAGAAAATAATGAGGCCCTCTGGGTATGCCATCACCCCTTGCTCTTCTTTCCACGATTCCCACCTTTCTCTTGTGATCGTTACCTCTGTGCCTGTTTCCTCACGAAACACGCTGTGCGTGATTTTTTCAACTTTTTCATCTCTCTCTCTTTTTCTTCTCTGTCTTCTTTTGCTTCTTCACCAACATCGTCTCCAAAATTTCTTTTCTTCCGCAAAATCTAACTTCTTCAAATTTCTCCTCTTAGAATTTATTCTTTTGTTCCTCTTAAGCTAATTATTATTCCACTTTTCTTCTCATTATTTACCGCCTTTTGTTTTCCTTTGTATCTTATATTTCTGCGTTACAGTTGGTGTTGAATCTGATAAATATCATGTGACTCTTAAAAATTATTTGTTACTGTCAACGTAACATAGCATAAACAGTATATACAGAACACCAAAGCCTTCCTTTCTTTATGGACCAGCCCTATTTAGGAATTTGTTTTTTTACTGTTTAGGACAATTTTACTGTCCAGTATTAAAATATAAAATGCTGAATAAGCCAAGAGAGGAAACAGAGCAGAATGCGTGTTGGGTTCAGCAAATTAACATCATATACACATGCCTACTGTCATAAGCATCTGCATTACATAGAGTTTAAGTGGGGAAATTTTGGGGAGCGTGGGTCGTATGGATCAGGGTGCAGGGGCGGATAGTGACAAATGGACATTCATCCTCCCTGTCTCAATCCTCTGGAGGAACTCCCCGGGGGATAAATGCACTGGAGGCGGGAAGCAGAAGCGAAGCCATTGTGAAGGGGAAGCTGTCAGGCACTTCCTGTTATGAGAGGAAATGCATACAAATGTGCTTCCTGACCTCCCCCCTTCAACTCCTCCTCAAACACACATACACACACACATACACAGACTGGGAAAAAGGCTATTAGTGTGTTTTTAATCTTTGTCTTTCTCCCTTAATTCAGTAGTTTTGGCAGTAGAAAGTAATTTTGAGTTCCGATTTGTTACAGTTTAGAGGGTGATAAAGTGATTATTACATATGTATTCATACTGAAGATTCTTGAAGATATGTGGGGGGGGGGCTTTGTACAGTAATTTAAACTCACTTCACTCACGTCACATGCAGAATTAAACACTTGTGTCTACAAACATGCCAGTTTGTTTGTCATGTGTGACAAGAATGTGTTCACATGATAAGGGCTTCACACTCTGCAGACTACAGGTTCAGAGTTTAAAGAAACAATATCATGATTATGGAACCATTATCCTCAATTTTTTGTGGCTTTCACCACATTGAGGAGGTGTTGCAACTGGCATTTTCTGCAATTAACACACTGGCTCGCTGAAAGCTCATGAGCTTTACAGATAACAAGGAATGAGACGTTAGAGACAGGTAGTGAGCAGGAGATAAGGTAAAACATCATCACATTCCAGGTCGTTGTGATCACATTACATCAGCATGTTACATATACAAAGAAATGTATACAAACAGGGTGGTTTTATAGAGAAAAGCAGATAATACTCAAAACACATAAGTTATCACAAGTCTATAGATAACACAATATGTTGTTTCATTTGTTTACCTTTATCTGTTATATCTACAAAATGTCTTAAAATCATCTATTGGAGTCACTAACAATACTGTATATCTATGAATAGCAATAATTTATGTCATGCTTAAAATGGCACTTACAAAAATGTAGAGAAAACATCTGAAAATAATAATAATAAATAAAAAATAACCATGTAGTTTTTCAAAAAGGCTAACATAACAGATTTGGGAAGTGTTTTTGGTATGTGGTGTCACTGTGGGCGTTGGTGTCATCGCTAACAGTTGTTAGCTTGACCACAGTGATTTATTTAAGATCTTTATATCTCCATATCTTAGTATGTGTGATTCTGCTTCCCTTTTTCAGTAAAGCTGACCAGTGCAAATGGCTACATTTATTTTGGATGTGTGAATTAATGTCCGTCTACATTATTTGTTATTCAGATAAGCCAAAACAAAGTATGTTAATCAGACAAACTGCTCAAATGTTGTTTTCTGCTGCCATACTAAAGGTCAGATATACCAGATAAAAATTTTTTGGCTTTGCTTATTACATCTTATCACAATTGCCAAAAATATAAAAACCTTAACTAACCCTCTCAAAGTTGCAAAGCCACAGCAGTGCTTTCTTGGGAGCTTAAACCTCTCACTTTAGCTTTATCTTGTTTGTTTATTAAGAGCCAACTTTGACTTCTCAAAGAAATACAGGCCATACATCATTATTTCTCTCATAAATTGTTACAAATACAATGATAGAGGGTGACTAACAGGATAACAGTTGCTTACTGTAACTATTGTAGTTGTAATTTTTGGAGGTTCAGGGATCGTTGTGAAATGCAGTTGTAAAATGTTAGTTCAAATGCACACTTTGAAAGGCACACTATGCTTGGTTGGTGTACAGTTAAAGTTTTACATTTGAAACACATCTGTATTTTCAAGTAAAACCTATTGGAACACAATTCAATCAAAAGTTTTTACAACAAGAACTGAGTCTAATCTGTCATATAACCAGCACTTCATCTTTATCTTGCATTTAACATACCAGAAAAGCTAAATAGTTTCACCATGACAACGTCAGGAACAAATTAGTGGTATCAAAGAATGTAATACCTTATGCTAATACATGCTAATTTTCTTCTTTAGTTAATTGCTTTAGTGATTATCATGAGCACAGATTATTTTGTAACATTATACATTTTCACCATGTAATAAGTACTGTAAAGTTTGGCATGAACATCTATCAAGTTAACAGGTGCATATGGACAACAGTCAAGATATGAAGAGTTTAGTGGTTTGGCCTCAAAGTTCCTCCTTTCTGTTGTCCTTGTCATGATAGTGTCTGAGCTGTGTGCGTGCATGTGTGTGTGTGTTTTCCCGCATTGAAGTGCTCAAGAGATACAAAGCCTGTGAGGTCAAAGAGAGATACTTCTTATTTTTGATGCTGCTAATTTAGATGAGAACATGCACTGAGAAGTCATTAACAATCTCTCAAACACGTGGCAGTGATGATCTTTGTATGCATGTCAGTGTATCTTATCTCTGAAAAGTGTATTTGCACAAAGTTAAAGGGAAACTTTGGAGCCATGCAGTTAATTTTGCAACCTATTTTTTTATTTCCTTGAATATAACAACAAAAGTGAAGCAAGTATTTTACTTTCGGTTAGAGAACCTTTTTTTTTAATATCTCAAGTGTAATTTCGGGTTGATTTATGAGAAGAGTCTTATTGTTTGTTCTATTGTCTAGTTTTTCATATAATTTAAAGGAGCACAAAGGGAAAGGATAGGAAAGTAGAAAGTTAGCATTGATTTTTTTTACAAAGCAACACTGTATTTAGGACAACTCAAGAGTCAGGAATATTACAGAGAATCAACACGCTGAAGAAACACACAAAAAGCGATTCATCTCAGTTTTAATGTCAATGCTTTCAGCTACACTGTTAATACAGCCTATGAATTTAGTTTAACCTTTACTCCTTTATTCTGTCTTTTAAAGGTGACGTTTACGAAGAGAAAGTTTGGCCTGATGAAGAAAGCCTATGAGCTAAGCGTGTTGTGTGACTGTGAGATTGCCCTCATCATTTTCAACAGTACCAACAAGCTGTTCCAGTATGCCAGCACAGATATGGACAAAGTGTTACTTAAATACACTGAGTACAATGAGCCTCATGAGAGCAGGACCAACTCTGACATAGTGGAGGTGAGTTTTTCAGATAGATCTACATCCACTTTGACTTCTCACTCATTATTAACAAAGGCGAAATTATGCATTCCAAAATGCAGTATATTTTTTGTCATAACATAGTCTTTCCAAGCCCAACTCTTGACCATTGACAGATGACAAACTCAACCGCAGAGGGAGCTTTTGAACTGTAGACCAAACATAACCCCTGAAAACAGTGCATGACTGTATCTGTCCTGTGTCATGCCATATCTTATTCCAGGGTGTTCATTTTTGATGACACCTGCATTCTCTAGTGAGCTTAATGCTTCTATAAGGACTCAGGCCTTTAAGACACGTCTGTTGGCTTGTGCCTTTAAATCTAAGCTCAGGTCAAATCACACTAAGCAGTTGTATCTGTCATGAGGCAAACATTCAAAGGCACATTAACCACTGAGCTGGTTATGTAATCTCCTTTTCCAAGAGGTTGCAAAGCAAAAAACGTCTCAAAAAGTAAAGGTAATACTATATGGGTTAATAATATCCCTCAAGGTCTTTGAGAAGGGGCTTTGTGTTTTTTTTTTCTGCCCATTTAATTCATGCCAACAAAACAAAAGTACAGGTTCACATCTACCAAAGTTAAATTACCATAGTCAGCTTTTCAATGATCAATTAAATCTCTGGGTTAGTTTGTAAAGTGGGTTAACCGCGCAATGCAAGAAGTTATTTTTGTTTGCTTTTTAAATGAGTCAGTCAAAACATGTTTGTCTCTCTACTTCCTTTTTTCATACAGAAATATCGTCACAATTGTAATTCCCGCTCACTTTGTGGTCTTGTCTCATCTACATTTCACCTGCATCTTAACATTTTTATTTACTTAATCATTCTATAGCTTCATATTTTCAATATATTTACATATTTAGTAAGTGTGTGTCTGCAGAAAATGTTTCCCTACCTTCCTTTTCTTACAATGTGTTCTGTTTCTGTTATAGTCTGTTTATTTGTTGCACCAGGAAATGCACTGTCAAATGCAAAGATGAGTTTTGGAGGTCATTAGGTTTGGCCCCATGTCTTTGTTTGTGTCTTCTACAAGCTCAGACCTTGAGGCAAATTTAAGGGACAGGTAGAAACTAAAGTCCTTGTTATTCCTGCATTACATCAAAGCACAATTATAAAAATGCACTTAAGTATGCAATCCATCTCTATAGATGTACACTTGAATACTTAATTCTTAGAATGTTCAATTTGTTACTCTGCATCATATTGGAATTCTCAGAAACCTGTATAAAGCCACATGTAACTGAACAGGATTTTATGTTTTATGACATGTTTTACACTCCATACTCTGCAACTTAAAAATGTACAAAAAATAATAATATTAATAAGAAAGGTCCATTTTGCACTAAAAGAATAAAAAAGATACATTATAATATAACATTACAAAATTGCAATAAAAATATTAATAAATTAGTAGGAAAAAAGAGAGAGAATTTTTATGTTATTTTTATACAAAAAAATGGGGCTCTTGGATCCAAGTAAATATTTAAAAAAATATTAAAAAGCGAAACATCCCAGTTTTGTTCTATACTACGTGAGAACATAAATTCAAAGAGAAGGAGAATCAGTACACAAACACTGAAGAGAAAAAAAGAGCATAGCAAAATAAACTGTTACCAAGCCTCACCAAGCAACAGCTTTTTCCAATTTGTCAGATTTCGTGTTAGAGAAATCGATTTGAAGGTGGCTAAAATGGCGCTCTAACTGGATTTGTCGGTGGTGAAGTGTTGAGCTCCTGCAGGGCCCCGTTTTTCTGCTGCTAGGTTACATCACGGCCAGGGGATGTGGGCGGTGGGAGGTAAAGAGGAACAAAGCAGACTTCCTGTTGTGATGGCAGGATGGGGACGAGGCCTTGGGGTGGGCCAGAGGGAGAGCTCAACATTGGGGTATCAGTGCCATAGTTCAGCTTTGAGCTTTAAAGCGTATGAAGATTTTTGTGCGTGTGCAAAAAGGAGAAATACACATTCAACTACATGCGGGCTGTAGACAGTCTCAGATGTGCACTGTACTTAGCATTGTTTAACAAGAGAAGGCACCTTCTTAGAGACACACACATCCGAACATAACAAAAATACAAATACAAGCAATCTTTCCTGTCTTTGCCTAGAGTGTCTGTGGGGTGCAGTGGGAGGATAAGGAGAAGCAGGGGAGCCGGGCACAGCGTGTGGGCGTCTTGAAGAGCAGCCCGCTACATTAGCAATAAAGCTCTATGTAATTAGCATGTCTTTGGTTGATAATTAGCGTTGTTGGGAGAGAGGCAGTGAGAGGTCTGCCCAACCTCTTCAGTTCTGTTTATGAGATGCTACAGGCTCTTGTACCCGACTGCACTCTCTCTGGCTTTTTCTTTCAGTTGTTGTCTTCCATTTTTACCCATTTTTATCTTGGGTCAGGGCATTTTCTCTTTCGACCAATTTGTGTGCTGATGTGCCTGTCTCATTTTGGCATTGCCATATTAAAAATATAAATGCAAGACAGGAGAAATGAAAACAGATAATTCATTTAGGAAAGCTTTTTTAGGTGTATTAATGTGTTTGTCAACATGATCTTTGTACTTATTTTTCTAATTTAGCTTGTTTGTTTTGCCGCAGAGATAATTTTCCTGTAGCTCCTGTTAGAGCATGGCGTTAACATGCCAACAAAGGTCATGGGTTCAATCCCAGTGATTGCACATACTCAGAAACAATGTATAGTATAATGCAATGTAAGTCATTTTGGATAAAAGCGTCTGCCAAATGCGTAAATGTACCCACCCCCCCACATAATTTTAGTCCATCATAAATTCTGACCCTGTTAAACCAAAAAGTAATCTTCTGGGTTCTGCGAGAATAGTAAAATTGAGATAATTTGTAAATTTTTGTGTAACTTTTCTTACCTCAGTTTTGCAATCACATAAAAACTCATTAAAACTCTCCTACACTGTATTGTCTGAAGCTAGACAAAGGTCCAGATAATTACACCTTAAGTCTTGAAGAAAATTTGTCAAAATGCTCTGTTGGCAGAGTTACAATACTTTGTTTATGAGGCAAGAGATCAAAACTTAAATAGGCATATATTTCTTAAAAACCACTGAGCCAGATATATCTACTCAACATATAAGAAGGATTAGAGCTAAGTGAGGTGGTATCAGGAAGTGATAATATACATACATCTCTCATCTTCTGTGCACCACGTGAAAGTACAGGTAAGTGATATTCATACTTATTACAACTGTGATTCATTGTAAATAAAGAAATACTTTAGGGGCAACAATGGCAGTTCTGGCTTGTGAAGAGCTCTAAGCAAGATGCCTTTTAAACAACTTAATATAATTCCTGATAGTATAGTCAGTAAGCAGAAATGCTTAATTTTTAAAAAAAGATACCAAATAATTTTATTTTTAAATGATACAAATAATTGTAAATTGCAAAAAGTACAAATAATTGAAAGTTTCACAAAACACTGAAGGGCATGTTTTTAATGGCCGTGATGGTTCAAATACTCACCAAAGTCTTTGTATCATAAGCTAAATGACTAATTAGTACACACTGATTAAGTTTCTTATTTATTTTTTATTAATTTAGTTATCGTTGTTAAATTAAAAAGTTAAAAAATGATAAAAAAAAAATTATGGAGATTACCGTGTCTGAGTACTTGTGTTAACACACATCATCACATGGAGCAGAAGCGTGAACAGGACACAAACACTTAAGAAAAAGTTTGCCAAACCCATCCCATCATTGATTAGCTTTATCTGAACATCCAACATTTAATCTCCTCTCTTCTTTCACCTCCACAACTTCTGAATGAAAAGGCGGTAGAAAGGAATCGTTTAGCTGCATGCACAGGGAGACAAACTGAGAGAAATACGCAGTGAGGGAGGCTTGTGATTATTTCCAAAGGTCACACTGTTAATGACTACCTGCTTGGTTAATGAGATTCCGCAAAGCTCCCTTACGATATTTCACCCTCGTATGTGTTGCTGCGCGTGGAGATGTGTGAGAAAGGTTGCAGGCGTCAGCCTCCTCTCAACATACATCTGTCTAAAGTTGAAGGAGAAGGAAAAATAAAATGAAGATCAACTCAGGTTCATTAACTGTCTTGGAGAATGCTTAATGTAGACAAGGTACACTAATTAACTGAATTTCATTTTCATTTCTCTTCAAAGTCACGGTAAAGAGTTAATTAAAATATATTTTTTGTGTAAGGACTTTGCACATTAGCGGGCGGCTCTAGTGGAATTTTCCCTCAGTTGTCTTTCGAAAATACTTTCTTTCCTACTAGTTTAAGTAATCAGAGATCAAAGAGAACATTAGCCTTAAGCAGTTTTCTCTCAGCGCTGGGACTGAATGACCGTTTATTTAGCTTACAAAGGCCTGCTATGACATAACACACTGACATAACTGTGTCCCATTACAAACAAACCCAGATCAGATAGAGGGAAATATTTGTGTATATCACCATAATCCACCACCACACACACGTGTATGCTTTTAATGGCTCATGCGAAGAGTCAATAAGTTTATGGTAATTAGCCGAGTGATTTTGAGCCATCGTTCCAAATAGATGTTTTTGCCAAATTTTGGATTATACTAAAGAAGCTTTGTCTAGTTAAGCAAATAAACCTTATGACATAGGCATGTCAACAGCGTTGAAGAGAACAATGTGCACGTCACCAGCAGGATGCTAGCATAAAGGGGAGTGAAGAAAAAGCCTTTATTATTCCCACATGTCTTGATTCATTTATTGAGCCCTGATTGGCTTAAAAGAATAAAGACACTATTATTCAAAACAAAGACCCAATATTTAGTCAGATGTTATTCTACTAAAACTTCTTGTCAAGCTTGTATATGTAATGTATTATGAAGGTGTAATTAATGCATTATAATGCATTTATAAGATGTTCAGCGCAAGATTGTTTTTTGTGTGTTATCATGCACTGTACTATCTAAAGCTAAAACCTTGAATATGTAAATATTATAATGTGCAACGGTGTTTACAATTATTTATAAAACACTATAACAGAATACTGTTAATAGTGTATTAAAATATATATTTATATACACCATATATATATATGGCGTATTAAAATATATCTTGCATTTAAAGGCTCTTATACAGTCTTCATATAAATTGCAGGTTGATTTGGCTACATGCAGGTTATGAGGTTTAAGAAGTCTTCACAGCACAAACAAGTCATGTTTAAATTCTTACAGATCTCTGACATGTTGCAAAATGTCTGTAAAATTTGGCATGCATGTAAGACCTCCTCCCAGCCTTCAAAGTCGATCTCATCAGTCAGTCAGTGAGAAGCACAAACCCCAGACATAGTCTAGAGCAAACTGACCCCACAGTCTTAGAACAACTTGTTGAACTTTTACCTCACGGCTTCTGGATGTTGATGAGGAAAAAACAAGAACATTTGTTCTCTCTTTCTTTCTCTCTCTCTCTCTCTGTGTGTGCATCTAAATGTCTTGTGTTTTCTCTACACTTCCCTCTGATTGGAAACAGCTGCAAAACGTCTACGGCAACACTTTAAAAATGAGAGCATTTCAGATGTGTCCAAATTTGGAGCCCCTCCCATCCCCCTTCCTCTCTACATTTGTGTGTGTGTGTGTGTGTTTTTTTTAGTATCCTTCCACTAATAAATGTCTCAAAAAATGGTAGTGGTCTAAAAATAGGGTGCTGTGCGGCTAAATTTAGTGCTTGGCTTATTGTGCTGGCAAAGCAAATGGAGAAGAATAGGCGTGGAGAGGAGGCGTAAGTTAGTGAGACTCTATTCATTCAACAGCTTGTGAAGAGACCTCTAGAGAACTGCTGCCCTTGGACTGCACCCCACCTCTGCCACCAGACCTGGGGGTGCCACTAAACATTTGATACAGAGGATAAAAGCTTATATTTATTTATTTTTTTACCATCTCAGGTTGAAAAGTTAAAGGTTTATTTGGAAAGTGTATATTTTAGTTACTGGTCACCATTACAAGTTTTTCAATTATTTGGTTTTAAATGTTCCTGCAGTGTGGCAAATGGATTTTTAAGTACATTAATAGAATTAGTAAAATTCTGTTTAAAATAATTTTGGATGGAGTTATGTATATCACACTACAATATACTGCAATTTACCCCCTTAAAGTATATTTAAGTTCACAGTTATTCTAGTAAAGGTTACAGTTATTCTATAAACCATCCCCTGCTTGTCCATGTAATGTATTTTATCAATATATAAAAATTGTACAATGATCCTAAATTAAAACAACACATAACACCAGAGTGTAGAGAAACAAGACTGCCCCTCATGGGCAGTGATCTATTTTTGTATGTGGGTGTAGATGGCAGCATCCCCACCCACAGGGCCTGAAGGGTGTGGAAACACAATGTCATGCCAGAGAGGTCAGGTGCCCACACATTGTTCCTCAGAACCCTTTGCCCCTTCCTGTAATGCAGCTGTGTGATAAGAACCTCTGCAGACAAAGGCTGATAACTGATGTGCATGTTTGTGTGTGTTTGTGTGTTCACATTCTAACTCATTGTGTCCAAATAAAGAATTGTAGCCCCTTTTATAACAATATTCACATATTAGGTGTCCTCCTGTGCCCAGAAGTAAAAAAAAATGACATAGCCAGCATGTTTCAAGTAGAAAGATGGCCGTGGTATAAACACCCCTTTGTTTAGCTGGACTGAGTGCCATTGTGTGTATGTATTGGATGGTCCATTAGGTCATATGAATCACTTGACTGTCTTTCTTACTAATACAGCTGTGCAGAGATACTATGAGATGATACACTTTACAGTCATGTACTATAATCAACTGAGCATATGAAAAACATGGTACAAAGTTCTACACCACATGGTTTTCATTGTTTTAAATAATACGAGTAGCAGCTATACTCCTAAAAGTGTTTTGCTAGTTAGCTTGTCTTTCTCCCTGTGTTGTTTCTAACTGTATGCTTTTAAACAGAAAATAGCTTTAAATTTAGAAATGCCTAAATAGTGTAGTTTGGATGGATTTAGAGTTCTCTTTTGAGGGAATTCAACATTGTGCCTGGTTTAATGCTATGAGGAATGCTTTTGGTATGACCGGTGTCTGAATCTCATTGCTAATCACGCCAGTCTAATTGGCCAATGGCATACCAGGGCAGTATATCAGGGCAGCTGTAGAGCATGTTATCAGCTTTACTGTCTTCAGAAGCCATTTGTCTGTTGTTCTTGTGTCAAAGTGTTAATGGATCCTGCTGAAAAAAACTTCAGAAAGCGCATGCCTATGTGTCAGAGGTTTCTGACACCTGAGGACACACACAAACTTTGTGTTCTTTGCCTGGGTGAAGATCATGTATGCTCAGTTCTCAAGGGAGCTGAGGGCTTTTGCGAGGGCTTCCACTGTTGAGAAACAGTGCAGTTCACCAGGCCGGGGGAGCGCTCGTCTGTGTCCTCTGATCTCTTGGACAGCCTCCTACTGAAGGCGAGCCAGAAGATGCAGGATGTGGCTAAGGAGGGCGAGAGCGTGGGTGAGCCTTCTCAGCTCGTTTGCCCGGAATATAAGGAGTTTTTGGAGGTCATGTCTCACGCTATGGAGAGATTAGATGCTAGAAGCTAGCAATTGCTCGTGGCAGGCTTCACCACCTTCCTATGAGTCTGTCCTTCCTTTCTAATCTTCATGCAGAGGTGTAGAGATCATTGAAGAAGCCGAGACAACAAGAGGATGAGTATGTGCAGATGCCTCTCATTGATGAGACACTTACAAGCTATCTTTCAACGGGCGGGGCATTGTCCCACCCTCTGAGCTCTGAGCTGCATTTCCTAATGGAGTAAAATGCAGAAGCAATGTAATGCTAGGCAGAGAAGGCAGGATACTAATGACGGGCAGGCTAAGGTTTGGGCAGGAGTGAAGAAGTAGCCAGTTTCATTCCCTCCTTATTTTCCTGTCCTGCGTAGTTGCTCCTAAGATCGTGGGAGGAACCATTTCTCTGATTCCTTTATTCCCTTGAGGAAGACTTGTCAGGATGTTTTTCAGCCCTCCTTGTTGGATACTTGAAGTTTTGGTCTGGGACCGCAGTGTTGAATTGTGGAGCTGGCGTTTAATGGCTCCCCGTAGAAGGTAGGTCCTAAGAAATATTTCTCCTGAAGCTCTCCTGCCTGGAAGAGCACCTAGAGGGTGGGTCTCCTGTAGTGTGATGGTCAACCTGCCGTTGTTGAACACAAGGGACCTTGGTTCATATTTGAACCTTGGTTCCTCTCTAGCACCCCTTTGGACACTTGGTGTGTGTTTTCGCCCTCTTTCCACCCTGTTTTGTATGGGTGCAGCCAGCATTTTCAAGTCTGGCTCCCATGGTTTTTCATCCCCTTCTGGCTGGCAAAGGGGATGACGTGTTGGACGGTAGCAGAAAACACTCTGCTGGCTCCTGTTTGACTGCTGTCTTACAGGTTTTTTTGCACTAGCACAATCACTATAGAGGGTTCTTCCCACACGAAAGCTTCACCTTCCTGAGGCGAGGTAGGTGGCTTCCCTTGGGCATACAGCGGTTCCCTCAACACAGAGGATCCTCTGCTCCCTCAGAGCTCCATTAAGGGACAGTAGTTTTGAGTTGTTGTAGGTAGCTGCCCACTAGCGCCCTCTGGATTTCTGGCCCTAGGGCAAGTACGGAGATGCAGAGTAATTTTGGGGACACACATGGAGACCATGTGTGCAAGATCATCCACATTTGTGTCACACCATTGTACATGGTCGTAGCATGTTGAAACCACACTTAATAAAATGGTGGCTCCCCTCATTTCACTCCAGCCCTCTGCTTCCAATAAGGTGAAGACAGATTGGCTCTCTCCCTAAAGTTCTGTGCTCATATGTTCAACAGCAGCAACAGACTCTGTGGTTCCCCCAAAGTACTGTATCAAAGCTCAGAGTTTGCAGTGAATCTATCTGCAGAAAACGTTGGATTGAGTGCAAAAGTCTGTCACCAGCCTTTTCCATTTCCTTGACATCAATCCACTTTGTTAAAGCAAAACATGTTCAGCTGTACACAGTATTCAAATAAGCACATACAGGGTTAGATACACATCCAGCACACCCTCACAGTGCACACATGGAGGTGTAGCAGCTGAGGAGCATTATATGACCTCTGTTGACCTAATGGGACCACCTCTGAGTTAGTGGCTTCAGAGTGGATTTGTGTAAGAAATAAAGAAATGTAAAAAATCACTAGTGCTAGGCATGTAGATGCACTGGATTGTCAAAATAGAGTTCTGGGTGAAATTATAACATTGCTTGTAAACCACTAATGTGAGCTAATGAATACAAATGTATTTTTTCCTCTTGTACCTTAAAGCACCTTAACAGTGCATGATCAGCAGATTACAGTATTATCAGTGTGTATACTACAGGCAAAGGCTGTGGGCACACATCAAATGCCCTGTCCAATTTAAACAGCGGCTGGATTTTGTATTTGTTAACAGGCCTGTGAAGATCACATAAGTGTTGGCCTCTCTCCAGACCTTTGTGCAACCTGCCAGCTCTATCCCACGAAATGTATCTTATAGTGTTAAAATATATGTGAGAAAACCTTTTGAAAATGACCACTTAACTATTAAATCTGTTTGAGTCAGTGTCTCTTTCCAGTCTGGCCTGATTTAAACTAGATGACTAAATGAGCATTAGTGGATACTGGTCAGAGTTTGAATGGAGGCCAGAGAGTGCACTGTAACCATAAGTAGTAAGGACTTCAGAGAATCGTCTTTGGCTACATAGGCTAGAGTCTGGCTAGATTACAACTGGAATGGCAAGACCATAGCTGATAGTCCATTATTTAGGCTTTAGCCCAAAGAGGAGAGACAATAGTTTATTTATTGTAGAAGACATTGTAGACTTTTTCTCTAATTTTGTCTCCCTTCTCTCTTCTTCACCAAGCCCACCTGCACTTTCCTGCAGCTCTCTGTTGAATATTCAGTTTACCTTTTTATTCATTACCTTTCCACCACAGCCACCACCCATCCTCCCCCGGCCACTTTCCACTTTAGAGATTGATTACTCCTCATCGATAATGTTTTAGATGGAAGATCACGCTGCTTTCATCTTGCTAGGCTATTAAGACGTCAGAATGTTCTTGATGCTTAATCCAAGCACAGATTGCTTGTCGTCTACTGTATTTTATTTTTAGACCACCAAACTAGAAACAATATTGTTGCAGTTCCTTCATGTGAAATCAATTACACTGGCTGGGTGTTTTGTCTCCTCTTAGAATCTTTCTGTTGAGGCATTTTAGGTTTAACCCTATGACGATCATAAGATATGTATCAGTGATGAGAAGCATTGTAAAGAGGCCATCTCATGGATACACTATCTTTGATTGGCTAACTTTACATATATATATATATGTATGTATGTATGTATGTGTGTGTGTGTGTGTGTGTGTGTGTGTGTTTGTGAAGGCTGGTGACAGGTGTGGACACTCTGACAGGTGCACATGTCTGGAATGACTGGCGTAACAGCGGACCTTCAGAGGGTTCACAGTGACCGCATGCTGAGTCTTAAACTGCTGATCCCTGCTTGAACACTCACTCAAGCAGCATGTCTTCAAATCACTGTGCTATAGTCTACTCTGCCTCTTTGCACTCCACTGCCTCAGATTAACGCCAGCCCCGCTACACCATAATCTTCTTCCCTGTTTCCAATGCAGTGCCTGAGTTCTGCTAGTTAGGGGGCAACCTGTCATTTGAGGCAAAAAATACTTTGAAGTTCATTAAACTATTGCCTAGGACACAGAGGTATGTAGCAGCACGCTATATTACTTATGGAGAAAAGTGTAAGAGGGACATGTTCATCTAATTCAGCCAGTCATCATCTTCACCTTTATTTCATCTCATTTATGTCTAATTCATGTAAAAAAGCTTAAATAATAACTAATAATAACAGAGATCAATTTGAAATATACAGTATATTTACTTATATTTAAATACGGTTTCTTTAAGCTCACTAAAGATTCATGTTAATGTAAGCTCTGTGCAGTAATATTAGAAGTGTGTAAGTGTGTTCTTTTAATTATTGAAAGTATTATACAGTAGTTTTACAATCTCAAGTTCCTCAGTATTTCTGTCATTTTTTTTATACCAAACAGTCATGCATATACAGTCCCTCAAAGCATTTAATCAACTCAGTACTGTATATAAAAAGAAAAAGCTCTCATCACATATCACCTTATCCACACAATCCCGCAACACCTAACAGAGGCATGTTATGCTTGAGAAAAGAGGATGAGAAGCTCGTCTTCATCAAGTCCTCATGTCAGCAGAGTAAATTAATTACTGTGTGATTGATAAAGACAGGCAGATGAAGGCAGAGAAGAACTATGTGTGAGAGCAGGAGCTGTGCATATGTTAGCGGGTGGCTAATATCCCGCCACGCCGATCTCCCTCTGTTAAATCCAGTTGATCCACTGGAACGTGTTTCACTTTGATGAGATGTCAAGCACTTCTAGCACCCTGTACACATAATGAAATAAGACAGTTGTAGAGTTTTTTGGTGGGGTGCTGTACAGCGTTGGACGTTTTAATTTCTAATTTTCTCAGTGTTCACACAAAAGACAGAACTTTGCTCTGCATACTACCACTAGCTCAGGATGGCAAACAGACAGTTGGGATGGCAAAATCTTTAAATCAATAAATGAAGTGACAATTATAATAAACTTTTAACTAACAGCAATAATAGCACATTCTATGATAATACAAAAGTAACTCCTGTTTGGCAGACATTCTCTCTCCCTGACTCAAAAGGAATATGTCATTCCTACTAGAAGGTGGCCATCAGGTGGCAGAAAGTGAAAGTGCTGTGTTAATATGAACAGGAAAGCCCGGGATCTTTTTTATTTTTCCTATTATCAGTTTGTTTGTTTTAGGGTGTCATAACTTTTTGCTTTATCACACAATGTTTAGTTTGTCCTTAATGGTAATGCCAAAAGAATATTTGTATTCTTTGTATTCTGTATATTTATGTTATGTTAATTAAGTGTGTTTGTGTTAATCTATTCAGGTTCATGCATCTCTTGTCAACTGTGGTCACTCAATGCAAGAATCACATTTTGAAAATTTTCTCTTTGGTACTCAGACCCAGTTAAATATTAATGTTTACATTTTAGGTTTGCCTCTTCCTTTGTTTGTATCCTGCTGACTCCCGACAACCTCTTTTAAACTAGCATAGCAGAAAGATTATGATTATTTTATATTATAAATAAATATAAATGGCACGCCCTCAAGCAAATAATCCTAAACAAAGACAAAGGCATGAAAGAATTTTAGAAAATAAAAATTCAGCTTTTAATTTCTTTAGCAATGTACAGTATTAATAACCCTTTTAATTCCCTTCACAGCTCTGGTTAACAAGAGAACTATAAATAAGTGTTACATTTAATTTAGTCTAAATACAGCTTGTATATGACACTCCTCCTAAAGGGTCTCTGTAGTGGCTGGTATTTGAACTCTGTGTTAACATGTGTTTACAGACCTTGAGAAAGAAGGGTCTTAATGGTTGTGACAGCCCTGATCCCGACGCAGACGACTCGGTGGGCCACAGCCCAGAGTCAGAGGACAAATACCGTAAAATCAACGACGACATAGATCTGCATATGATCAGCAGACAGAGGCTGTGTGTAAGTACCTGCATCTCAGACAAAATCTCTTACACTTCCTTTTCTTTCTCTCTATGTGCTCTGTCTCACTGTCCGGCCTCCACGGGCCTTTAGGCGTTGAACAAGAAGGAGAACAAAGGCAGCGAGAGCCCGGAGCTCGAGTCTGTTCTCGCGCTCACTCCGCGCACCGAAGAGAAATACAAACAGATTAACGAAGAGTTTGATTTTATGATCAAGACTCAGAAGATAACTGTAAGTACAGTGAGGAGAGAAAAGTCCAGAGCAAAACTAACAGCTCTGTGGAGAAGCTAGCAAAGCTAACAAACTTGGAGAAACAAAGTTTAAATCTTTGTTCTTCTTATTTTAACCCTGCATTGATCTTAGATAGAGAATTCTAGAAGAGGTGGCATGATGTTAGCCCTGCCCTTTGCTGTGTGTTACATTACATTTCTCATGTGTGATTTAACTAAAAAATAAAGCTTAGCAAACACTAACAGTTTTTAGTAAAAGCACAATTAATGCAAGAAATACATTATTTTAACCATCACAAATTTCAGTGTTAGGAGGCGTTCCACTGTTGGTGTTCTGGCATAGATATGTTACATCTCAGAACCTACTGCCTGATTTAAACATTAAATCTGCAAAAATACATTCATTTGCTGACAATCAAGGTACATGTGATTTTTTTAGCTAATCATGTGTCTTACTAAATTAAAAGAATTAAAACAGCATTCATTAAGGAACAGAACATGGCATGCTCATTAAAAGCATGGCTAATGTAACAGTGCTTTACTGAGGCCAAACTTCTGTCTGTTTATCTACAGGATTGAGAGTCAAAACTTTAGATTTGTATTAATCAGTTTAATATTGCTTTTCATAAAGAACAATATGAGAAGTTGTGTTCAGGAGCTCTGCGATTCAGGGGAATGTGGTTGGATTGGGTGGAGCCGGGGGGTTTGGGGGCTGACAGTGGTGAAGTGAATTATATGTTCCCAATTCTAGGCAACACTGGCAAATGTGAAGGGTGTCTTTTATGATTTTTATGTTTGGGGTCCCAGAGAGCCGAATTAGGTGTAAAAAATATTAATAGAAGTTATGAATCTCTAATTTTAAATAAATTAATCAGATCTAGTCAAAACCCAGTAGGCAAATTAATACTTAAGCCTTTAGAAACACAACAAAGAACAGGGCAGTAGCATAAAGTAGCATAAAGATGTTAAAGATGTCCTTACACAGGGCACCTGTTTAAGACCTTCATTGTTGAGAAAAAATATTTGCCTGCCTTAAGCAATGATTGCTGTGGCCTTGTGAGTTAATGAAGAATGAAAGAGTGAGAAAGAGAGAGTGTCTCTTCTTCACATTCTGTCAGCTGATGTTCTCCCAGACGAGCACTTACGCAGCCTCAGGGCATATGCTTACAATTAGGGGCTATTTTGTCCTCAACACAACATGAAGGTGAAAGGACTTTCTTGCTGCTCTTCAAGGTTAAGTGTCCGTCTTGTGGAGTGACATGAACAAGAGATTTCCAAATTCAGGTTTCTTCTGTACATTGAGGTACATAAAAGTGGCAAAAAATAGTTCTTAACGACAATGTAAAAAAACTGTCGAAATGAATATTATTTCACTTTTCAAAAGCTTGAGGATTTGAGGACCATTTCTGAAATAAAAATTTACATTTTACAAAGTGTATTGTTTCTGTTTTTCAATAGGCTGTGCCCCCTTCCAACTATGACATGCCCATTTCTGTGAATAACCAGATCTACCCAGGCAACCATAACCTGCTTCCCTTGGCCCACCATGGCCTACAGAGAAACAGCATGTCACCTGGAGTCACACACAGACCTCCTAGTGCAGGTAAAAACACAGTGTAGTCAAGTGTAGTCATTGTCTTAATGTTATGCTTACATAAGCCACTTTTTCTCATCTCCTTCAACACAAAATTAAATCAAGTTTCACCCTATTTGTTCTCTTACTCTCTTTTTCTGAAATTAACACTGGTTAAATTGTGCTCAAATTAAAATTACCAGTGTATGTCAAATGTGTATTTTCCTATTACTCTTTTTTTGCTGCCAACACAGGCAGTGGAAAATAATGTTAACCAATAATGCCATATTTTCTCTTACTCAGGAATATCACAAAATTAACATGCTAAATACTAAATTAATAATTCTTTACATTATACATTTGCTTCACATTTTTCTTTAAAAACCATTAAAAAAAAATTTTCTTCTATACTACCAAATGCCGTATTCCTCTGTATTTCTACAACTTCAAGTGACAGATGGTCACACAGCATGATCCTGTTGGCACTTTTGGTATTGTTGTGTTGTCTTGGTTCATTAGTCTTTCACCCACAGCTCTGTCATTAAAACTGCTTTCTCCTGATGCAATCAGCCCTGTATTCCAGGAGCGCTTAGCTAAATATGAGTTTTGGCCCAGCCTGTACGCCTCTGACCGCACTTGCTCCTCTGCATGCTTAAAAATAAAAATGTGTAATTTTTCTTGGACACCACAACCTAGCCCCACTGGCCACACCACTTCCCCCTCACAAACGTTTGCTGAGGTAGAATAGGACAGTTTTGTTCTTCTCAGACAAACACACAAACCTCTCTGTCCCTTTAAATTTGTTTTTCATTCCTGTTGCTCTTACACACACTCGGAGGGAGGAAGATCAATGTGGTTTGAGGGAGCTGAATAAATGACCTTACAGATTTAAGAAGGAAGATTTTGTGGTAGGATATGTATGTCAACTGCAATGAAGTGACTAAAATATCTCTCCCTGTCTTTCTGTTACCATGCTAGGTGGTCTGATGGGCACTGATCTCTCCACTGGCGTGGGCACCAGTGCTGGTAAGGACGGCATCCCCACATACTACAGTATGTTTCTTTTCCATCACATCTTTTATTTAGTCAATAATTGCACAAATTCTCTTCCAGCTCAAACCAGCCTTGCAAATGTGCAGGAGAATGTTATGTTTGTATAAAGCTAGGCTTGTGTTTTCAGTCATTTCTTTGCAGACAACAGTCATTAATTGAACTGGACTGGTTTAAACCAAACAGTAATTGAAATAGTTGGTTTTGTTTTTTCATTAAAAGTCTTGCAAAATAATTACTGTACAACAGTAGTTTCTGTGCTAACTAACAAACTAATTTCAGCACTTCTCTCATTTTGTCTGCCACAGAGTTCTTAGGGAGGTCTGTGTATTAAGAGGGGCTTTCACACAGCCTTTTAGGAGAACTAAATTAGCCCCTACTTCAGAGTAGGGTCTTAAAAGTGACGTAACTGTCAGTGCCGTAAGTGTACATTGATTGGACAAATACCTTATGAAACACAGGCACATGCCATTTTTAAAAAGCTGTGTTTACACACAGTCATAACAAGACATAAACATACTATGACAACATGTATATTAACGGCATGTCATACCTTTATTATCAAACTGCGCATCAGTCCTGAATCCAGTTGGGATCGCTCTGGTCCATCCCAAGCACTCACAAATATAACATCTACTTGCGTTTTTAGTCCAGAAACGTAAGAAAGTGGAGAAATATGCATGTAACGCAATCTTTACCATCTCTTACTATGGTAAAACAGAGTGAAATGTTATCTATTAGAGTTTTAACGTGTAAAATAAGCACATGCACACATTATTAAAATTTCACAAGCAGGTGATAAGTTAGGCGATAAGATTTTAGGCAATTTTGTGCATCTGTCAGCTATAATATACTACAACCTTGTCAGTACAGTGTTTTAATTATGAGACCAAAAGGATATTGTTTGAGGTAGATTTTTGTTTGAGACACTAAAGTTACTTCAGAAACTTAAGTCACTTCAGAGTTCCTGCCCTCGATGCAAATGCAACAAGGAAAATGTACAAGGGGAACTAATTGTTCTCTGTGGATCGGCCTGGTTCCTGGTTTCTATAATTTAGTTCATAGAACCACCCGGTGTTAAACCAGCTATCGTCATTGTACAAAACAGGTTGCACTGACATCACTTAAACAATAAATTTCTGATTGTAATTTTCTTCTAAACGTCAATACATATGCTTTTATATTATTTAAAATTGTTTTTACTCAGGTAATGCATTAACCCTGTTACCATCATATTTTCCACCTTTTTAAATAACTATATAAATAACTATTTTACAAAATAAAAAAAAACTAATGTTCAGGAAGCTCAAGTAAAACAGAGATGTGCCTCCAGGAAATTGTCTTATCAAATGGAACAAGTCAACTGTTACATAGAATGACACATAATGTGTAGCATAATTTCCACAAAACAAAACAGTTTGCTTACTGAAATTGTCTGAGGGTTGGCAAAACAATATGCTCGCACACTCCATGTGTGCTCAAGCACATAAAGAAAGTTCTTCTCTGTAAGCTTTATAAATATCAGAGGGTTTTTTTAGTAACAAGGTAAACAAACATATTAGCATTAGGGATATGCTTGTGTTTGCTTGCTTTAGCCTCTATTGTCTGGACCAGACTGAATACTACAGTGTACGCAGCTCCACTTTCAGGCTTCTGTCTTATGTCTCTTATAATGAATATCATGTGTTTGGAGTGAAAAATACTTGGAATACTTCACCATCTAGTAGTCTAGTTACCATCCTTTTGGAAAATTTGTGTATGGGTTTCTGTATACAAGCACTATCCACTTGAAAGGGATAGTTATGAGGCAGCATACAGCCAGAATGGTGGCTTGACTTGTGGTTGCTTGAGAGTCTCTGGATATATGTGCATGTCTGTGTATGTGCGTGTGTGTGTGTATGTGGGTCTTCCAGTCTCAACCACTAACCAGTGGTCACCACAGAAGCATGGCTTTGGATATTTTAAGCAGGACAGAAGATCCTTTGAACTTGGCTTCTGGGCTTCTGAGACACAGCTGGGTAACCTTGTCTGGCCCTGGGGCCATTGTATGTGGGTGAGGGTAAGGTCTGTCAACTGACCCTCTTTCCTTACTGTCTCTGATGCACAAAAGTACCACTTGTTAATGTGGCACTTTTATCCGCATTCAGGGTCCATGGCCATCAAATGTAGCCATTGTGCTGGTTTTCAGGGTAACAGAGGCCACAGTGTGGAGCTAATGTAAGCGCCACTCTGGAAACGGGTTAAAGAAAGTCAAGCGACACAAGTGCTCTCAGTATTAATGGTCTAACAGTGAATATAGCATGAATATTCCTTTTTCTCTTTAAACAGCTTTAGTTACTAGATTTCAAAAAGTATAGTGCCCTTCTTGTTTTTTCATATTTATGCTCAAGTTGCTACGTACCACATAATCTAATTACAATTAATTGCAGTATTTACATATTTTAAAAATGAAAATGAACCCAAATTGAATGTTAAACAATTTAATTCCTATTAAAGTACCTTTATATTTGGACATTTTTTACTTCAGGGCTTGGCACGCATTGTTTTAAAATTAACCCTTGGTAAAATTAGTGGTGTTAGACAGTTATTGTGCCACCAGGACCCTGGCATTCTCAGACAACCACAAGCCTGATCTGTGTACTTATGCTTGTGTGACACATTGTGCTGTGCTAAAAGATATGGAGTGGTCAGTCAACACGTTTGGGAAAGTAAAACGGTGTAGGTTTTGCATCTCTAAATGTCAGTTGATGTGTTGTAATAATTTAACGTTTGTAGTCATCTACCTCTACCACACCTTGGCAGTTTAAGTGGAGTTACATTAAATTCTTTCAGTTTTTAGAGGCAGGACTGAAACCTGCTGAAACCTCAACACTGTATCAACCAGCATGGACAACAGGATTAAATGAGGCTGTTAGACAACAATAAGAAATTAGAGAGGGTCCAGCAGGAAAAGCGAGTGTGTACTTAACCACAGTAGCCGGTCAGCTTGCTTTGACGCTAAGTGGAAACTTAGGCCAAGCCCATTTACAGTTAAGCCTTCCCTGCAGAGCCCCAGAAATAGAATCAGGTCTTTTATCATCTATACACATCAGGCGATTTGTGTGCGAGGAGGGGACTGCTAGTATCTGGGCAGCTGTAATTGTAGTACTTCCCCATTGTTGGGTGATAGCCTCAAGCATATAGGGAAGATACTTGTGTGGCTTTTGCAAGGAAAACAGCATGAAAACTAAGAGAAGATAAACACTGTTGTGGCCCAGTCCATTGGTTTTGTTTTTAAGATGCCATTCTTAGACTTACAGAACAATGTACTATAAATGTCAGTGCATAGCTGGAAAGAAATGAGCGTAATGCTGCTTATTGGCCACCTGAATCCCAGCTGTTCTGCTTCTGATTTAGAAATCAAGCAGCCGTGGCTCATTCATCACTACTGTCTACCACACGTCCTCATGTGAACTCTTCTTCTCTGTCTGTCTGCTATCTAAGGGTCACTTTAACTCCTGGGTGGTATTGCTAATCACAAACAACAGGGCTCTAGCTGTTAAATATACCCCAGCTTGTATGATGTGAATGGTCCATGTGTTTCATGATTGGCTCAGGATGTACTGTACTGTAATCTTGCACACATCATAGAATCAGAGGTTTCTATAGTTACCAGAGCAGAGCAGAGGACAATCTCTATGAATGGTTCTATCTCTTAGAGATTTGTTTAGCTTTTTTGTTGTAATAGTTACAGGAACTGTTTAGAGTTTCTCATTGTTCGCTTTCCATCTGTCATGCTCATGCTGTAGATGTGTTCATAGTAGTAATCTGTCAGGAAAATGATAGTAATAATATATTCACTAAACCTTAAATTTTGCTCCAGTTCATGCATTGAAAGACTGAATCAAGATGAATCAATTTTGTTCTTTTCTATGAAATGTTATTTTTATTTCCTCATCTCCACTTTTTCCACACAAACCCCAAACAATAAACTGTGGCTGTGTAGCGTTAAAGTGTTCAGAGAAGAGCTCCAGCCAGCTGTTAGAGAGCCCTGCACTTCACTGTTTGAGAAGACAGGAAATGCATTGGTGCACATGGCACATACATCCACCCGCACACACTTAGACAAACACAGTCTCTCACAATCACAGTTACTCTTCCTGATTTCCAACTCATGTCCTTATTTTCCTTGAATCGTGCAAATTGGGCTTTCAAGACTTTTCATTTCAAAACAACAAAAACCATCGCCTTCAAATTAAAGAAAGATCACCAAGGCGAAATTGCCGAGGACGACATCTGCATCTAGTTTTCCTCTTGAGTATATGATTAGGAAATTCATTTATGTCTGCCGTATAATTCCTAACCCTCTTTTAAGTGGCAAAAGCCATGCAGCACTCACCATTTCCCCCTCGAAAGTAAAAAAAAGGATTTGGATTGAAACAAAGACTTTCTGCTTCCCCTCCTCTTTTTTCAGCATAATGTATCCCTCTGGCTCTGTGGAGATGAAGTCGGCCTAGCAATTGTGGATGAGGAATAAAGATTGCTTGTTTGATCCACTTCTGGTAGTCATAAGAGAAAGCCACATGCACACACATGTAGTTATCATTGATTGCCAAATGACGGCCTTTACTGTCAATAGTTAAGTGTCATGCATTACTATGTCATTCATTTTCTTGGGAAAATGAAATGTGATGGTGGCAACCTTCCTGTTGTGCTCCAGATAGGCCTTAAAATTATCTTTTAAATGTTAAATATATGGTCTTAAATCGACTAGCATATCATTTAAAATCTGTTTACCCCCTCACATGTACTTTCAATTCTTTCACAAGTAATTTGTAAAATGTTTTTTTCCATTTTTAATGTATAATGTAAGTGAGATTAATTTGATGGACTTATAATTAATATAATTTAGACTGGAATACAACTAGTGGGGGTCTACTTATAAGCTGAAATGGTACAGAAAACGTTTTAAATAAAACAAATTAAAAAAAAAAATTTTACAAACTGAAATCATTATATTATTATTTAGTTTTTTGCTGTTTATTTGCTGTCTTTTTGCTAATTAGAGCCTGTCACTGTCCACAAATACACTTAAAGCACAAAGATTTACAAATGCCACCTGCCTCTATTCATCAGACACCTGCCTCACAAGTCTACACAAGCAGCAAATGAGACTCATCTCTCTCATTTCTCTTTGTCTTTACCCCACCTCTCCCCCCAATGCCAAAAACCATCCACATATTCACATCTCAGCTTCTCTAAAGAGCCCTGAAACTGCAACAGTTTGTTCTGAAACAAAAACATTCTCATATGTGCAGCCGCACATGGCACTACACCTCATGCTTTCTATATGCCCTAATGTTTCTTCATTACATTAACACTCCTAGGAAAGACTATGTAGACACACACACATACTATGTACCAGCATCAGAGCCTTTGTGGCCTTTGGGAACTCAAACTGTACAGAGCACCTTCAGGATAAGGGCTGAGTTTGATGATGCCTGAAAATTCACAACTGTGAAACATAAGAAAGAAAGAGATACAGTTTTTTTTAATGTATCTCTTTGTGTCAGGACATAGTGAAAATTATTATTTTTAATATAGTGATAGTGATAATGCAATAAAATTTGATCAAACAAAGATTTTTATAACTTATGTCAGGTACAAAATTAGTGACAATTTTTTTTAGCTAATCTGTAATGATCAGTTGAACTGATGGCCTGGACCATTCTGTACAGAGACTGGCAAGAATATATATTTTGAATCATAATAGCATATAATGATTCATGAGTCACAATCGGCTGTGTGTGACAGGGTGTTTTGGGGCAGCTGAATAGTCTGGTTTGGTTTGATAGGTGTTGAATGAGAGGGTGTGTTAGTACAAATGAATGAGTGGAGGTGGAGGTGAAAGTTGCATGAAATGGTGTGGAAACATTGAATTGAAAGAGCACATTCTTGGTGAAAGATGGTTGCAATACTCCAGAACGGATAAAACTGTGTTTAATGGCCGCATGTGGTGAGGGCTCACTGGAATCGTGTGGAGAGCTGTAGACAGGGTTGAATAGAAGCTTCACAGTAGATGACGCTGGAAATGGTGCATTCTGGTGCAGGCGAGAGAGTGAAATGAAGCCTGCTTAAATTGTGTGGCATGGTGAAAGCTTGATGTATTGAATTTGGCACTGTTGTGTCTAATGCCTTTGATTTCTCTCACTCTCTCTCTTATTAGGAAATGGCTATGGAAATCACCGAAACTCTCCTGGACTTCTGGTATCCTCTGGAGGCATGAACAAGAGCATGCAGGCCAAATCCCCTCCACCAGTAAACCTCGGGATGAACAGTCGTAAGCCTGACCTGCGAGTGCTCATCCCACCTGGAGCCAAGAACAACATGCCTTCTATTGTAAGTCTATCACAGTATGGATACACAGTACGGTTCTCCACTCCATTCTGCTCCTTTCCTCTCAAGCAGAGTTGATAAACCCAGGTTAGAAACATACTAGGAATCTCAAACATACCTCCCCAGATTTTGCTTGTTTAGTAAAGTATTTGCGTAGAAGTTCACACAGTGTCCTAGTGCCACACGCAACCCAGAATGACACTAATTCAGGGTTTATTACCCTCCCTTCAATGCAATCAGTCTGAGGATGTTGACCTTCTATTGGTAAGTGAGACTGTCAGTCAAACTGGTGACAACAGAGTGGCTAATGGACTTAAAGACATGTGTCTTCTTCATATTATTTAGGATGATTAACATCTTAACAGTGCTAAATAATCAGACCAGTTTTATAAAGGAAAAATCTTTATAGCTAAGCCAGAGCGACATCTTGTGGCCATTTAAATTGTTTCACCGTCGGTGGCAGTCATCGATTTTTTTGACCCCTCCATTTCCAGCTCTGCTTTTCTTAACTCATAAAAATAATTTTAAAAAGATGTCACATCATTCAGTAAAAATGCCAGGAACAAGAAATAGAAAACATTTTCAAGCCTGCTGTTGCTAGTTCTGTTGCCTTGGAGACCTTGAGTTTCTATAGCGACCAAATACCCTCTCAGAGATTTGAAATCATAGGTTAAAAGGGTTCAGTGGTGCTTCATGTCAAGTGATTATTTTGTGTATGTGTGTGTGGGGGGGGGTTGGTTTGCTCTGCTTTCACTGTATAAAAAACAATATATATATATATTTTGTTCAGTTTGCGCATTCATCATATATATTGTTCTCTCTTTTTCTTCTTCTTATAGAACCAGAGAATAAACAATTCTCAGTCTGCACAATCGCTGGCTACCCCCGTGGTTTCTGTAGCAACACCCACTTTACCTGGGCAGGGGATGGGTGGCTACCCATCAGCCATTTCCACCTCTTATGGTACTGGTATGTAGATATCCACATATTATACACATATTATATAGATAGATAGATAGATAGATAGATAGATAGATAGATATAGAGAGAGAGAGATCCCCTTTAACCCATTGATTTGTCTAGTTTGTTTGTAATGCCTCTGTCTCTCCAGTAGGTGGAGGCATTGGTATTCATAAAAGAAGCACATAAAATCACTATAGTTTTAGGACGCGAACATTAACCAGAGTCATGTGTTTATTTCTAGAATATTCCATGAGTAGTGCAGATTTGTCCTCTATATCTGGATTTAACAGTGCCAACACTCTGCATCTGGGTTCAATGAGTGGATGGCAACAACATCAGATCCAAAACATGCAGCATTCTGCTCTCAGTCAGCTGGGGTAAGTGCAAACACATCTTTACTTAGCTATCAAAATAGGGACATACCAGTTATAATCTATAAACTATAAGTCCTAAAGACTAACCCTAACAGAAGGTATTGGCACTTTCAGATAAAACATGATATATTTACCCTTTTTTATCAATGAAAACTTTTGCAAATGTCTATAAAACATTGTTAGGTATCTACACATAAGGACTAATTTAAAAAAACTTTTCTTATTCTTATGCATTTATTGATAGAACTTTATTTTACTATCCTTTCTGTGTGTACATACTATGTGCTTACATTAGGAATTACAATAACTGTGTAAACTAGATACCAGCCATAAACCTAACCTTAACCCATATTTAGTCTATGCTACTCTGTATTTATTAGTTCGTATTTAGCCAACACATATTACTCAGTACTTACTGAGTAAATACACTGTACAAGTGCACGTAAAAATACAGTGCAACCTATTTATTATGTGACCTTTTACTGCCTTTTGTCACTGCATGCAATGTAAAAAATTAAAAAAAAAATTTTAAACTGTTTTAATTCTGCAACTGTATCTTTGTCACATGTGTACAGAAGTGCACAAACACTCGTTATGATCCGTAACCCCCTTCATTTCCTTTCCTTCCTACAGAAATTGCTCTAGCACTCACTTATGTCAGGGTTCAAATCTGTCCCTGCCTTCTACTCAAAGCCTGCACATCAAGTCCGAACCTGTTTCTCCTCCTAGAGATCGCTCCAGCAGCACCACACCCGCTGGCTATGGCCCTCTGCCCTCCCACCCGCAGCACCAGGGGCCACCCCCACAAGGGCGTCAGGACTCAGGCCGCTCCCCGGCCGACAGCCTCAGCAGCTGTGGCAGCTCGCATGAGGGCAGCGACCGTGATGAGCACCGCCCGGACTTCCATTCACCCCTGGGTTTGGGCCGGCCTGGGCTGGATGAGCAAGATAGTCCAACCATTAAGCGAGTCCGCCTATCAGAGGGGTGGACAACATGATAAGCCACCCCCCTTTGGACAGCCCCATCATTGATCTTGACCTCCCCTATGCTAAGTGATGTGGTTCCCTGGTGCCACATTCCTCACGTTCTCGCTTTCTTTCTGCTGTGTATGACGAGTCACAATCATTACTCCCTTATTCTCTGTTTTGTTTTAGAGGGGGAGAAACTGCTCTCTAAATTACCTGTAACTTTTTTATCAGAGTTTGTCTGATATAAATGTTGTGATTGACGGGTCCTAGGGAGGGAAAAGGGAAGGTGGATTAGTATAAAAGGGGTGGGTTTAGTGGGCAGGGTTACTATGCATAACTTGTGCAGTGTGTGAAAAGAATTACCATATATGCATATATATTTACACGTGTGTGTAGGTGTACATGTATGCAAGTAACAAACCAACAAAAAGTGTCAGGTACTCTTGGATTTTTTTTGTAAGTATTTAAACTTGCCTCAGTGACATTTGGCCACAAGAGGAGTAAAGCAAAGGGGGTATTGTTGAGGTGACAGATTAGCGCTTGAGTTGTTGTACTATTACAATATGTACAGATTCCATTTTTTTGTGCCACTCTCTAAAAGAGGGCCCCTTCGCTAAATGTATGTTATGGGTGACAATGTCATGTTGCAGGTTCAACGTATTGTACATAGAGAAAAGGCAGGGATGAGGGGGAAGGGTCAAGGTTGATCATTTTTGTTGAATTCATACAAACAAAACTGTTATGCAAGAATTTTGAAGGAATTTTTAGATTTATGCGCAGGTTCCTGGGTTTTGTTGGGGGAGAAGGTAATTCAGGACCTCCAATCAAAAAAAATTCTCATGGTGAAAGAAGAAAGGAATGAATCAATAGTAGGACAGAGTAATGCTGAGTAGATGAAGGACTTTAAGAGCCATGTTATTAATTCTGATAAAAATTTAAAACCTAGGACTTGCGTTTATTGTTCAGTATTAAACAAAGAAAAAGAGAAAAAAAATTGTATGTTACACTTGCTTATATTTTCATATCAAAAGGAATACAAAATTGTGGCTTTTTGTAGTTTATAATGTGTTTTGATAGCTTTGCTTATGAAAAATGATAGAAGGATTGAAGAACCTTGGGCTTTTAAACCCTAAGCCATGAAATCTGAGACAGTGAACTCTTGCTTTGCTCAATGTTTTCTCTCTCTCTCTCTCTTCCTTTTCTCTCTCTTTCTCTCTCATTGTAGAAGTTTTGTTTTTAAACGTGTATTTCTAAGTATATTGAATAATAATATTAAGAATCTTTTAAAAAATCTGTGAAATTAACATGCTTGTGTATAGCTTTCTAATATATGAATAAATATGATAAAAATTATGGTCATAACTTTTTCCCCATTGTGGGGTTTTGTGCAGTTGCACGTTAATTGTGTTATTGTTTTTATTTTTCCACCGGACTGAGTTTTTCAGGGGCAAACATGGAACGTTCAAAATGTTCGTTTCAATTTAAGCTTTTTTCTCACCCTTCTGAATTTGCCCCACTGCCCAAGTTGTTAAACCTTTAATAAGCACAAATACTTGTCCTGATCCCTGCTTTAGTTTGGATGATTCACAATATGACATCATTTCCAGTGTCACGTTAATCAACATTGCACTGAAAAATTAATCTATATGACAGCACAGTCATATATACCTCATGACTGCGTGTGTAAGCTTGTATCATCATTTAGTGGATTGTGGCTAGTTTTGTGTTTTTTATGACTTGATTGTGCACTCTGTAATATTGACATTGCATTTGTTAATCTGTTTTTTCTACCAAAGACAAAAAGTGATATTTGCTGATCCATTATCCTTTCTGGCTTTAAAACCATTGTGTTCTCTCACAAGTTGTTAATGCTAGTGGCTGGTACCTCTGACTTACCCTTCCAGTGCCTCAAATCACCTTTCTATGAGTTGGTCTTTTTAAAAATTTGGGATTGTTCTCCCCTAACAAGTGTACAATATTGTGAAAATTGCCATTATTTGTTCAGATTTCAATTGTCCATGTTTGACTCTCCGGTTCATTTTTTCATAGATTTATTTTTTGCCTTTTTCTGTTTTCTCTCTTTTGAGTGTTGTTTCCATTAAGTATATAAATCACAAAATAAAAAAATGAAGAAAAAAATGCTGAAAAATTCTGTAGTAACAAATGTAGCTTGTATAAACATACAAGGGTAAGGTTAAAAGAAAGTGTCTTTGTTTAACCAGGAGAAAGACGCTTTCAGCGGCACAAGCTGGACTTTGTTGCCACTTAAAGACAGATGTCATTAAATTAAACACATTTCTGTATCTCAAGGGACTTGTTTTAGCTGTATGTAGTAACAATTAATGTATGGATTAAAATTTGTTTCTCCTGCTGGGACTAAAAAGTTATTTGTATTTTGCAGAGAATTCAGTAAAGTTACTGGCTTTCCTAGTTACACAGAAGTCCTGGTGTGATTTTTATTGTGTATACAGATTTTATAGGTATCTCTAAACCATCAGCTTTTCTTGATGGCCTCTTTACCAAACATTTTCAACTCAGCAAAACAAATTCTTTTAGGATTTCCCTAAGGACCTGAGATTTTAAACACATTTTATTAATCACTGCCTGATAGACTGTAATCATTGTTATCATTTCCCTCAAATAGTCTTAACAATTTTTTTTCAGTCAAAGACTTCATCATGCAGGCCTGTTTTGGTTGTAGTTCCATTGTGCTCTGTTAAGCATTCGTTGTGTGAAGCTGCCTTCGGAATAAGAATCGGGTGAGGTAACTTCCACACCTTGCTAAAGATTACATTGGTGGTTGTTGGTCGACTCATTTAGCTTTATTTAACACTATATTTAAATCTACATGAACATAAATCTACATGAAAAGAATCTACATGAACATTATATATTTAAGTACAAAGGTAAGCAACCAGTCCCAAATCCCATTATGCTGGAAGTAACTTGACTGGTTCTACTGGTCTTAATTTTGCATGGTGTATAGTATAACAGCGGTAAGATTCAAGGTCAGTTCGTCACTTGATGATCAACAGACACTTTTGGAAGTTTAGATCACAGTCATAATGCATTCATATACCGCTAATCAATTTTGATCTCCTGTGAGCAGGAGGGGCTTTATCTAATATTTCGGGAGATGTTAGCTCCTGAACATTAAAGCGCTAACATATGTGCTACATTCCAACCACAGAGATATACCATAGATATATTATATACTACTTTTAATAGTAATAGTGGTTCATTCTACAGGGTGTCATAAAACGTTTGTAAACACTGCGAGAAAACAAAAAGTGTCCATGTGTGCTGTTGGCCACAAGATGTCACCATTGTTTAATTTTCAAGTCATTGTGACGCCTATGTAGTAAAGTGTAGCGTGATCATTTGATATCAGCGATATTTATGCGAGATATCAGCATGAACAGTCAAAAAAGACTACTGAACTAGTCGCTGCTGACTGCATTAAACGACATTCACGTTGCACATTACAACAAGTTATACATAGGCAACATTTATTTCGATCACACGTTTCATGAAGAAGTCACATTTATATTTGCAATGAGATCTGAACATGGGGGTTTTGTGACCAAGTGACTTTTTTTTATTCAAGCTTATTCCGAACACATTATTTACAGGTTTGGAATATTCCTGTACCAAGGATACTGTCTCATAACATTTCCAGTTCAAACAAGCAGATTCCACTAGATTTTGATCACCCACTTCATATACTTTCATATACCAACATGCTTCACCTGCTTTTCAAATAACAAAAACGCCGACGTGATGCCACAGGTGTTATGTGAATGATATATTGATACGTCCTGTTGTCATATGATTTAGTTTTAATATGCATAATTTACATTTTAATATCACATCATATCTAAAATGTAAAAAAGTATTAATGTAAAATTAATGTCATGTATGCGATAACCAATAAGCAAACACAGTTGCAAAGTTTTATCATTTCATTAAACGTTCCACCTTTAAATCACTCCACAGAAGTCATTAGCTCTCCGTGGAGTTACATGTCCAAAACATCTTTCAGAAAAGTATTATGTATGAACACAACAAACGAGAGCAACAGACAGTTAATCAATCGCACAGTTTTTATGTTTTTCATTATATTTTTTATTGACCATGAATTTTGTTTATTTTTTATTTCACTGTTTTGCATAAACAGAAATCTTGTGAGACTCTTACAAACACTTTTAATATAACGCTTCTTGTAAACTTTCCAGTCAAAAAAAGTATTAAAGGTAAAAGATAAAGGTAAAATGATAACGTTTAAACATTACAAAATTAAAATGACAACATTGTGAGATTAAAGAAGTAAGATGGTGTATGTAATAAACCACATTATTGCAGAAAGCTCAGTCTGACCCCAGATACAAATAAACGCTTCGGCGTTTAAAAAGCGTTGGTGGCTCTCAGAGCTGAAAACGAACGTAAGCATTGCTGTCATCATAACTGTGCATCATAACATAACTAAATCATAACTGTGTTTCCTCTAAGTTAAAAATTTGTTTAAGTTAAACGCTATACTTATCAGTTATTAGATATCTTTAATAATGTGTTCATCATTATTTGTTAAATTGCGATTTTTATTGCGGATAAGTTTGGATATTACGTTATATCATAATTATAAAACAGTTTTTTAAATGCAGAACAGCAATTCACTACTAAATTCCGTAAACTTTAGTTTAAATTAATAGCAATGGCAATACCTCTTTAAAAGACTTTTTTTAACCACCACGTTGTCATGTTTCATTAAGCGCTCACACTTCCTGCATATACCGTTTATATGTATATAAAATAAAAATAATATATACGTATATATAACAATATATATATTACATTATTATTATATAATATATATTCAGATGTGCAGTTCCCGTCAACTGCACATACCGTATACAGAATTAATAATAATAATAATAATAATAATAATAATAATAATAATAATAATAATAATAATAATAATAATAATAATAATAATAATAATGACAATAATTAACTGAGTGTTAACTGTCTGATAACAGAATGAGATACGAGTATAATGTACTCTACAGAACAAATAAAGGCATTTTTCACGCGAAAACTCGTGTTGTTGTATATTGGATTTTATTTTATAAAACAAAACGTGAACACGTGTAAAACATGTCTACGAAATAAAAGTAAAAAGATAACGCTTTAAGATAACAGGCATTTGTTTATTTATTTATTGTTTTCGTACTTTCGGTTTGCTTATAAATGTTAAAATTAGGCCTACTGTAATAATCTATTTGAAATTAAGGAGTATGATAGTCGCTGATTTATATTGACGGTATCTTTGAGAAAGAGAGAAAAGAGAGAGAATAATTATAGTCTAATAGTGATTATGGCAGATTGTTTTGCTAACTTTTAAATAGATTTTTTTATCTTGTACCTACAAGTTATTAATCGCTCGTGCCACTCTTGTACCGTTATATTTGCTTTCTGCACCAGTTCCCGTTTGTGAATTATACCGCTAGGTGTCGCCACGTGTTACAAAAATACGTTACCTCATTTCATTCTCACATTGAGTGAATTTCTAGGGGATTATTAACTGAGGCAATACTTACAAACTATTAAAATGTAGTACAAAACAGTTTAATATTATATAAAAACTGTTATTTTAACGTTTAAAGAAATACGAAGTTAATTAATTGTTATAAAGGTATAGGCCTGTCGTATTTCACGCAAAACGTAAACGTTTAAAATTCATGGCTTGTAAATTTGCAATTAGTTAACTTATTTACTTAGTTAAAATATTTTTAAAAACGTATTGCCATTCTTGGTTTACTCTTGATCTATTCTATGGTGTGTGCACTCTTTGCATTCGTCATATGTGTCAAATGCGCGGTAAGCATTGACTTTAACAGCACGCCTTCCCATAGATGGTATATTTTATATCTATCGCAGTAATATTTCTGCTAGATAGATAGATAGATAGATAGATAGATAGATAGATAGAAAGAAAGAAAGAAAGAAAGAAAGAAAGAAAGAAAGAAAGAAAGAAAGAAAAAGGATTTGGGATGACATGGAGAGGCCATAAGGCGAGATTACTTTTGACGTTCTATGGGCATATGTTCTTGTCCATTTTGTTTTTCAAAAAATAATTTACGCACGAGAGTTATTGACGGCGCATAACAGATGTGATATTTGTCATTTTACTATTTAACAGTCGCTGACATTTCAAGGTAGTTTGTTACTCATATTTCTCACTTTGACTTAATTTGTTCGCTACAATAAAATTGTTATACTACAATAAGAACAGCATTAGGTACTTTTTCATCCAATAGCAAATGTAGTCCAGGAAAAAGGAGGAAATCCTGAACACAAAAAAAGAAAATCCCGCTGTATGTTTTATCTAATGAAAGGCTTTAATGTAACGTACGAGAAAAAATGCTTGTTTTGCAGGGAGGCGTCTATTACTAGTTGTAAACATACTTTTTAAATAGACTACATGTGTGTTATTAGGAATGACTTGAGAATTCGCTTCACATTCTTCGCGAAGTCAGAAATACTAGAATATATCAGTAACCATATATAGATTAATGATAATGAAAATTTCTGGCCGGTAGAGAAGTGCGTTTAACAGAAGCAGTCCTAAAAATAATAACAGACTGTTTTAATTTTCGATTACATTTAGGAGTAAAGCTCAGGATTAAATTATATATCAATCTGTCTCAGATGCGTGAGACATTGTTTTGCTTTATAGTTTTGTTGGATCTGTGGGAAAGTTTGAACTTCTTTTCTGTATAGGTTTTAAATATGCATAAGTATGGTAATCACGGTCCTGCTGTGCTGCAAACAGGCGCAGCCTATCACACATGTGCTACACAACTTCGGACCGTATGAAGTCGCCAAGATGGGGACATAAGAAGTGCAAGTAAGTCCAATTTCTCTCATTGACGTCTGTTTTTATAACGATATATAACGGGACTATCTGACGTTTGTTTAAAGCGGACAACATATGAGCACACCACAGCACGTGTGTTAACCCATTGGGAGTAAATCTTTACGTGTGCCCGTCTGACCACTCTATTGGGTGCCAGATCAGCTGAGCAAAGGTTCTAAAGATGAAGATCAGATCCTTTACGTGTAGGAACTATAACGAAAAGACGTCTATTGCTGCGCAAGAAGTTGGAAAAGCGTCATGCCTCGAATGTGAGCCAAATTATATTAATAGAAAACGGATATTAGACCTAATCATGACTTTAGGGGTAAGTTTTAAGGTCGATTATGCCTGTGTGAATCGCAAGTTAATAGCAATAGCTTTTGTGCTTGTGTGCTGTTTAATTTTTAAGTCTTTGATTTCAAGTTTCCTTTTTAAGATAACAGCCCAGTTGTCTATGTGGGTTTACCTAAATGTTCACGAGGCAACTAAAGACAATGAATATGAATATGAAAGACTCTTACTGATTTGAAACGATGAAGTCTGTCTATAATTTTAAACGTCTTAAAGTCAGTTTGCAGTCTGACTTTAATAAGTAGAAACCAGTTTCGCATAGTTAATTTTAGTTCGCATGTAATACTTGAAATTGTACGTATTTGACTTGTGTGTATTATTTTGGTTTGTATGTCAAATAATACTGGAAGCGATTTTTTTCCTTTACTGACTTTTCTTAAGGTGAAATGCACTCAATTAACGATTGTCTATAGACATGTTCGCCCCTTCTTTTTGTTAGAGTTCCCAATTTCTTTGTTCACTAATAATGCTTTAGAAAATTTTCAACAGTGTCTTATAATATTTCTGCCAATTAACGAATCCTAATGAGATAATATAAAACATAGTATGAAGTCCTGCGAAAACGTGTACTCGTTCAAAGTGAACAATAATGAAGACAATGGTATAACATAAAATCCGCACACGAATAGTCAAATCTGGAAAAGATGAATCTCCCCAAAGGAAATATAAATACAACGCAGCAACTGTGAATGCAAAGAAAATTTAAATATACCTTTTAAATATGCATCAGTATTAAAAATAATACACACGCAAGGACCAACTGCGGTGAAGCTGTAAGAATGGCGGAGCAGACGTCTCATTATGCATGGTGGGCGATTTCCCTGCCAAACAGTCTTCGCTTCCTTACTGCATATGGTCCAGTATTCATGGTAAAGAAAGGCGATTCCTTTCAATAAAAACAGCAACTTACATATTCTTCCCAAAAGAAACGAACCACTTCGAAGCCAATGAGAGAAAATTACTCCGACCGCTGAAAGAAAGGCTATGTTGGGGGATTTGCATATTTGATGCGCTAATTTCCCTGATGTATTTAAATATGGCTGCACGTAGCCGATAGGCTTGCTACGTCATTGGACGTGACCTCGTTGTAAAATTTGAACGTGAATTCGTTTAATTCAGACCGAAGTGTTAGCAATAATGAGGAACTGAAAAGAATAAAGAATTAACAAAGGTTATACTAAAACGTCCACCAATAAACAATAAGTTAAAACTTGAATTTGATCAAATATACATAAAAACAACAGGCAAAAAATAAATAAATAAAAAATCATAATGATATAAAATAAATAGATATGTTATTGCATTAACGACCTTTAGTGTGGCCAGTGTAAGGCCCCGTTTCTGTGCCTGCGTGTGTGCGCTCTTTATGTTGTAGAGGAACTTTAATGAGGATGTTTAAAGATTTGACTTTTTTACTTTTTTTGTATATTAGTTACATTTTATATTGGTTACTTATTAGTGTACACGTTCCCCCATACTAATGATGTCCTCTCGGTGTCAAAGCAGGCCATTTCGTTCCGTCAGTCAAAACGTGTTGGGCAGAAGCGCTCGGAGCAAATTCATTACCGCAGTCAATCCGTAACCTGGTCTGGGAACTCGGGGCTAGTCCACGCCAATAGAGGAACAATGCTTCCTCAGTTCAAGTTCAACAAAAGACCTGGCGAACTTGTTTGAATTTCAGAGCACGTCCTTTCTTTCACAGAGAGGACTGCCCCCTCCCGAACACCCTTCATGAAAAAAGAAAAGAGGGAAAAAACATGCCGACCTTCTCTGCTCAACAGTGCACTTTTCTATTTGGTGCTGCAGACAAATAGGTTATGGGAAACTTCTCAACCCCTCCTCCCTCTCTCCCCCTCTTTCTGGTCCTAGCTTATACGGTACCCGTCGTTCTGGTGCGCTTGGACTGCGCTCTTGTGAGAATCAGAGCCGCTGAGGCACGCGTAATAAACTAAGTACTAGCGGTCATTTTAAACCGAAAACTCCATGTGTATACCGAGTTGTTGCTGAAACAGAGTTCTATACCTACAGCAGGAGTTGCATCTGGTCACGTCGGCTTCGGCATAATTAAAAAAATCTTGCGTGTGAGTACATCTGGAGACATTTCTTATCCTTATTTATTCAGGTCCAGTGGAATTACCAAGAAATTAGTTAATTGTATATTAGCCACAATGTTGACTAAATGTTATAGTTAACATATTTCGATCCTCTAATCAAAAGTGCTTGTCTTAAGGCCACGGGCTCATGCAGTGGGAGAAAAAGTTTTTAAAAGGGTTGTTCATTTGTCATTTTTGTAATGCCTATAAAAGGTTTTGATTTTAAGTCTTACATACAGTTATCTTAAAAATCATAAATGCATTTATGTGTTTCATGCGAATTGGGTTGGGACATTGTTTAAACTGTCACCATTTTAATGTACAGTTGATTAAATCTTAATATTTAGACATTGAATCATACATGCAGATTCAATTTATAGAAAGGCCAGTGACTATGACATAAGAGATGTAATGTAGTACATGTTTAGGTACTAAGTTAAATTATTTGTGGTAAAGCCTTAGTTTGGCTTCATGTGAGCTTTTAATGGCATCGTCAGGAGTCAAATAATTTTATTCACAACAGTATTGGTTTTATAACAGTGCACTGTGTTTGTTATTAGAAATGTCTTACATTCTTCTAGCCAAATCCCATATTGGTATAGAGAAATGCCAAGTATCTCTTACAGAAGACAGTAATAACCCTAATGTCAAGCAAATCAAGGTATAGTTTTTTTATTTTTATTTTTAAATTCAGCCATAAAGCCAACATAGTAGACTACAACTTTTCATTTTTTTTACTCTAGTAGGCTGTTTATAAAACCTGTTTGGACAAAATTACATATAAAATGACATATGTATATACAAAAGTCACTTAAATATGTACATTTTGTACATACCAAAGAACACATTGGGTGCCCCCTTCACAGAGAGAGAGAGAGAGAGAGAGAGAGGGGTGGGGGGGGGTTAGGTGAGAGAGAGAAAGATAAACACCACATCCTGAAACCCACACATAAAATAAAAACGCGCGATTACTGTTTTATTGATAGGTTTGTTATCCATTTACGGTACGTATTTACACCACAGAACAGAAAATACACAACGCATTTATTCATTTAAAGATATATATTAGAACCAATTGTGAGAATAAGGCGACATCGATATAAAAATGAGCAACGGCACCTGCATTCTAGGTAAACCGCGGCTGCCTTTGCAATAGGTTATCCACCATACCTTGCTTAGCCTATTGTCTGGCAATGCAAGATATATTGTCGTAGTTTTCCAGACGTTTCAATTTTAACAAACGTAGACCCTCGCAAATGAGAACGATTGGTATTGATTCTCGACTATGTTCTTGAAGCATGCTCGTCAGTGTCACCACAACACTGGCAATAAAATACATTATGCGTTTAGCAATAGTGCGTGAGGATCGCAGCTTAAACCTGCACAAGGGATGCGAATGCTCCCTGAAGAATTCTAATTACATCATCACCATTGCCTTACACTTTCGTGGTCCGAGACCTTTGACCTTCTCTGGCTGGTCCATATTTTGGTACTCGAAGCCCGTCCCCCGCTTACCCCCTCCGCCCCCCCACTCCTCGAGATGTGGCCCTGTTCCCTCTCTCAGACCGGTGGCAGCAGCAAGACAATCCTCCTCTCGTCTCGCTTATAGCAGCTCTCGGGGATCCGTGGTATTACCGATCTCATCCGTGAACGGACAACCTGCCACCACTCGGCCAAAAATAAGAGAGAGATTTCTCCATTCAGTGGCGAAAGAAAATGCGATGTTATTTCCGTGTACACATTTTTTCTTCTGGAATCGGATTTTTCCTTCGTATAATCTTGCTGCCGGTTCCGTGGGATATCTATCGCCTCTGCAGCCACGATTTAATAGAGCCAAAGGAGCCTTTTGTGAGATTGGGAGGTAATTTGCAATGCAAATGATGGCCTGTGCGAGGATGACTGCTTCTTATTCTACAGGCTCCCTCACTCCAACTCTCATATTGTTTCAACGTTAAGTGCTCCGATGTCAAATGGATTATAGCTTCTGTTTTGATCTTTAATACTCCATGAAGAAACTGCCGTTTGTTTTTGTTTATTTGGTTGCAGCATATACTTTTTATAACTCTGAACTGGATGACTTGACAGTTGAGAAGTTCCGTGTCTATTTTATTCTGTTTTAGCAACTCTCTACCTGGATCTATTCTAACACAAGACACGGAGGTATCCGGAGATTACTGTTGTGGAATTGGAAGCGAGTTGTTATCTTTGGTTATCTAGCTGTATGAGTATGTTGGACTTCATAAAGCTAGATAACCGAAAGTAAAAACTGCCTCCTGGTTCATCGAAAACTCTGGATACTTAACAACATGAAGATAGCTATACGATAGAAATAAAAATCATTTGAATAATATATAAAGAAATTGTCTTAAATTTTCAAAACTAAATGCCAAAATATTTAAACGCAACGTCACCAACGAATTTATGTTTGTTTAGGTTTTATTTGGTATTAGGTTGCTTTTAAATTTGTGGTTTCTGCTGATCAGATGCGCGCACAAAATTACACATTTAAGAAAAAAGTTGAAGCAAATTAAAAGTTGGTCTCGTTTTCCTTGTGAAAGTACTTTTTAGCTGTAATAATACATGAATGGGAAGAAATTTCATTAACATCCCTCCACAAAAATTTGAACAGCCTATATGATGATCTCACCAATTTACTGAACACTGTCATAAACTTAAGGAACCCACGTGTTCACTATTTATTTCAGCTCGGTCGGCTTTGGCCAGGAAACGGCGCTGGCATCTCAAACAGAAATAATTAGGACATATAGAGAGAGCTAACAAAAATGAAAAGGGATGGGCACAAGGGGAGCGAGGGGGTCGGTCCTCCTTAAGTGATTCCGTTAAACGGAGCGCAGTAGATGTGAACGACTGGACGCTCCCATTCCCACGCTCGAGGGCAAGTGGCAATGCCACGGCCCTATCCAGAATATGACAGACAGCGCCGACGGGGTGGGGGGCTGGGGGGCGACATGGGTCATGAAAAGATGTCAAGTGCACCCGATTCATCTGCATCCTTTAGAAAGTGGCGGCCGTTCCCAGCCCCAGCAGACGCGGCCCCCAAAGTATATAGGAACAGTAGTTTAACGGCTGTGAGTATCTCACAAGCATGTTATATACACTGATTGTAAGGCGTATATAATTATGGGATGGCGTGTGTGAAAGAAGTGGAATACAAAGGTTGTTTATTTAGGATTTTAAGCATATCACTTTTGCAGGTTTGCGTTAGTCCATGTTTAAAAGATGACATCATCACTATTGTCCTGCCTTGTATTTGAACTTGAGAAGTCTAAGATTTTGTTTAGTCTGACTTAAAGACGTCTTAATATAGCGTTTTAATTCTTTACAAAGAGTTGTAATATATTTAAGTCTGGCATTTTTAATTAATTCAAAATAGCTGTAAAGTAAATTTGACATTTTATAGGCCTAAAATAAGTTAATTGTAGACTAATAGGATATGTTTATTGACACAACACAACACTCTATAATTTACAGTCAACCTTAGTACATTTTAAAACATTTAAACACTACACAGTACAGAAATTTCACAATATGTTATACCAGTGAAATATTTCATAGCTTGAAACAAAATATTTTATTATGCTAATAGTTATAAAATACATACATGAAGAAAAATATTACTTTACTTACCTTACTTTATTTTCTGTCTGCATATTGCATTTTATCAGCTAGAGGAGGGAAAACATTCGCAGCTTTGCATAAACACCAGACAAACGCAAGTATTTGTTTGTGAATACCTGCAATAAAAGTACAGGAGAACATATTACACTGAATTTCCCGAATCATTTGAGTGCATTGTTTTCAGATCTCCACACAAAAAGCAAATGGTCTTAAACTTATTAAACTTACTTATATCTTTTTCATAAACCTGTCAAGCTAAAATAATTTGACTTGTCATCTTGTGTTCGACAGATACATATAATATGCACTTCCATTTCATATATATATATATATATGTGTGTGTGTGTGTGTGTGTGTATGCGTGTGTGTGTGCAAACAATCATCAGAATCTATCCTCAGATAATGTTACATGCCCCTTGTTTTTTCTATCCATTGCATGCGTTGTATGCACCAGGCCTTGACAGTCAATCTATTCAAAATGTCTTAATTGCCATTTAATGTGTACTTTTGTAAGGCTGAATGTATGTGTCCAGATTATTGTTGTTAGGATTGCTTTCATGACTAGTATTTTACATGTTTTCAGTGATAAAATGGGGTTGTGATATATATATGATATATATTTGTCATATGGAAAACAGATATTATTTTTCACCTTTGTGAGGATTAACTTCAGCTAGATCTTGATTTTCTTGTTTTAAAATATGTTTTTTAAATATAACAGTGGTTGCTTTTTTGGATGTTTTGCTGAATTGACCTAAACCACAGTGTGTACTTACTCTCAAAGATTCAACTAAATATTAACTATGCTTTACATGATTAAGGACCTGTGGGTCAAGCTCCAAGGTTCCTTCTGAATATTAATTTTTATGTAGTAAGCTGGCTGCTGGCAGCTCTATGAATGGACTGCTTCCTATTGTGTGTGTGTGTGTGTGTTAGACAGTGCAGACATATTGCTGTCTTGTAATTGGCCGAATAGTATAACCATGGCGACCACAGCAGCTTATCAGTATTCATTGGGCAGGCAATCTTCATATTTTTGGCTACTCCACTTCCTCTGCCTGCACTCAGTCACAAACCTTTCACAGTGCTTCTGCACAGTTGTCCTTAATACTGTGCTCATCAAACTGTTAGCATCTGGTAAATTGTCATGGTTTGTCATATCTGTTTGTTTACCCGAAGATGTTTTTTTCCATTAATTTAAAGTATACCTGGTCATTGGATGTACCTATTTAGTATTCAACTGTTTTCCTCAGATACGTTTACATGATTGTTAGAAACATAATGTGGAAAAAGTTGAAAATGTGGCCAAGTTGAAAATCAGCTGAAAATATAAATACACAAACAAACAAATGTAAGTAGCATTTTACCTGATGTACATAAGTACTATGAAACACGTAATTTAACATTATATTTTAATTATTTTAACTTTTTAAGTGTACGAAAAAAAATATATATATACATTTTAGCAAGATGCTAGTGATTCCACCACATAATTGAACACAAGAAAGGCCTCTGTAAATGTTGGGTCTGTTTAGCAATAAAAATACATTTTATAATAAAAATTAGTGGCCTAATGTTTTGGAAATCCAAAGATTAACCAAATTAGTTACTTAGGATGATCTAAAAAGACATATCTGAATGCTAAGACAACATTCAGATTTAATTTCTGTGTGCATGTGCCATAAATGACATTTTAGCAATACGCATGCAGCATATTAATGAAATAGTTTCGAAAAATTATTTGTATATTTGGAACTCTGTACTCTTGTGGACATGCTAATCTCATTTTCATAGGATGAATACAGAATCTCTACTGTTTCTCATCCATTGCCAATTGATTTACTAAAAAGCAGTCATGCTTGTATAAGTTTACTTCTTACAGACAACTGAAGTGCTTTGAAATGGGCTAAGATGTTAAGCAAGCAGATACATATTGGCATGGAGCAACATGTAGACCCATCCCTTCTCGACCAGGTCACATGTACAGTGTAGTTCTTCCTGGTTGGAGTCGCTGTGGCAACAGGGGGTGACATCTCACATGCGTATGATGGCAGTGTGCAAAAGCAGGACAGGTTTCGTATGTGTGCTTGTGTGTATTAGTAATTGGAGGAGTCCCTTCAAATTAATGTACTTGTATATGTGTACATTTGAATCTGTAAATGTATTAGCAATCCACTCTGTGTTGCATATAAATGAGCATTTTCCATTCAGATTTGGCTTTGTTTACGTGTGTCATTTCAATGTAGTTACACAACAATCTGATACCTTGCATCCATATTGTTAATTGCCCATTTTGAAATATTCAAGTTGTTAATGCTGAAAGAGCTGGTCTTAGAGTATCAGTATAGTCAGCATAGACCAGGAAACAAATTTTCTCAAAAATCGAAAAGGTTATAAATCACTGTTCTATGTAGCATATAATAGTTTAGCCTTTGCCTTAACCTCAAAACCAGATCTGTATGAGTTTTCTTTAGATGGCTAAATTATATTATTCGTTGTTCCTGTTGGTTTTGTCCAAATTTTACAATAAGTATTATATTTCACCAAATCCATCAGTTTTCAGTGTGTGTAACTATTAATACACACAGCAAGCTGTACCAGTTATAAAACGGTACATTACAGAGTAATATAAATTTTTCTTCAAGCCAGAAATGATCCGTGCAATAATCGTGTGGAGACACAGTATGCATTGTGATGTTTTGTGCTATTAAATGGCAGTTGATTGGCTGAGTGTATCTCTGTCTACTGTATTTAGATTATGAAAATTCTCAGAGAAAATTCTGAAAATTCTCTGTCCTGGCTTATAAATAAGCCAGGACAGTTGTCTCAAATACCACCAAAGCTATCAGATGACAGAGCCTAAGCAATTCAGTTTACTGGTAACGTTTACAGCATTAATAACAAGTAATTATAAAGGAAAATGAAAGCTTAAAATTTATCCTAAAGAATTAAAGTCAACATTGGTGTACAATGCTTGTGATAATTTTCATTTATTTATGGTGTCTCTTAATGTTTACTTAAAACAGATTTGAAGTAGATTTTTAGCAGTAAAAAATATGATAATAAAAAAAAAATCTTTAACCGTAATGACCAACTCAGATTAAACAAGTAAAATTAGGCTTAATCACCTAAATAAAAGTGTTTTTCTGTGTCTCTAAATGCACAAGTTGCAATCACAAACAAGTATTTGTCATAGGTGCCAGACATGTTGCACAACAAAGAGTAAGCACTGCACATAAGGATATGTATATCTGAATATCTCATTTCTATGCAAATTTAATGCATGTGACTCATGCATATATGCGGAAGCGTCACGCTTTATGCATATTATCCTTATTAGTGACGTAGGAATTAAAAATTTATCATGCAGGTGGGGTAGGCAAAGGGTGCCCCACAATCTGCCCAGAATCGCATTGCAGACTCTGGATAGGGAGGAGGAGGGTTGGGCTCCGTCAGTGCTGTAGCATTTCCTTCAAGGTGCCACCATCTTAAAGAATTTAGCAGTGGTGAGCATGCGAAAAGGATAGACCTAAAATGTCCGCTGGAACGTGCTTGATTATGAGCCAACCTCGCATGTTCCAATACAGCGGCATTGTGTTCGCATAATCATGCTCGCCAATTATGAAATTAGCTAACATTGCTGGCAATGCGCAAATCAAGTAACCCACTTGCATGCATAAACCCGCCCGCTATTGTCAGCTACATATGCAAATTGCTTATGGCTAGCTGGCAAAATACACCCGCCATATTCTAACACAGAATAGAATCCTCTACATTTGACCCACTTTGTATTTATCTTTAGCCCTGTATAATTGAAAAATTTTGTGAGAATACTTATCACAGCCCCTGGTTATAAAGAAAAAAAAAGATTCATGTGCATTTAACACATTTTAACATTTTAGAAATTGAAATTCCCTCACTATTGTTGAGTAATTAATATCAAATTATGTCTATCATACTCTTTTATTATATATATATATATTTTTTTATTATATATATTTTCTCTTTATTTGATCATAATTACAATTTATGCGACTGAAATTACATACTCTATGTAGAAATTTAACAAACATAGAGAGCTGCTGTTGTAACATTTATAAAGCAGTGTTGTAGCTGGTTGGTTGCTGTCTTTAGAACAAAAAGTCACTCACGGGAATTGCTGTCTCACCTGGCCTTCTCTCTATTCCACTGTCTTAATTATTTCAAAGGTGGCTGTCTGAATGGAACTCGCTGTATGACACTTCCATTTGCATTACCTTTCATCTCTGTGCGTTCTACTGGCACAGCCGAGGCTGGAGTGGCAGAAATGACTCTTAATGCTTAGCTTCTTGTATTTCACCCCCATACAGACCCTCAAAAACATATAGAACTCAGTTTTGCATGATGGTATGAGCGCACTCATCAAAAAACTGCAAATAGACTCAAAGTAAAATGATGCGTATGTGTTTTTGTTAAAAGGAAGCAGAGGCTTCTGCATGATGGTCCACCATCAAACCCCAACCCTTTTGCACCCTTTTGAGTAATGGCTGAATGTAAATAAAGGTTGATAATAGAAGCCTAAGCAGAGTGTTAGTTTTATGCTGCTCATCTTGAAACGTCCTACATGCATCCATCAGCAGGAGTGACACCAGTTGTCAGAGAGTAATGGGCTTCTTTAAAGTCCCTCGAATTCAGTGTGGAGAAAACCATCAAAATGACATGATATTACAGTGCAGAGTGGCAGTGAAGCATTCCCATGGAGATCGAGCAGTTACATGAATCAGACCACCATGGTCCCATGTTATCCTGGTTCGGACAGAGTTGGGTGAGTTTCTGCAGCTGTCGACCAGCAGGAACAGTATAATGTAGCATCAGTGAAGATATGTTCCACATGTGTACATTTGTTGCTGTTAGTTAGCAATTTGTGCATAAGGTGATTATATTGGGTTGGTTGTGTGTATACTGTATATTATACAGTCACACACCATTTGTAGCAATGAAAGTGTTGTGTGCACCTTTATCAGTACAGATTGTTCAGTGACGAAAGGTCTGTGGAAATGTCCTCTTGAGCCTGTCATGTAGACTAGCATCAGCCAATATATCTGAGAAGTGTTAATTAGCGTGAAAGTGGGCAACAGAGGTGTCGGCAAAACTCCCTCCCTCTTGAACCCACCCACACATACACATCCATACCTGATTTGTGTAACCTATCTTCCCTCCACCGGGCTGCTGTTATGAGAGCTAGGCGAGTGTAATTAAATTCCTGTATGTTTTAGACTCAGTCTGTCAGTGGTTAATGGAAAAAATAAGAGTATCTTCTGTTCTAAATGTGTTGAATAAATAGCACAAAGGTTTGTGATACAGACAAAAGGGACAATCAGGACAATACAGAATCTGGACAATAGGTAACAACCGACAACAGTAACAATCACTTTTGTATACATGAACAATGCATTTCCCACACCGGACTAATGTTTTTATCGATTTTATCAGTTTAGAAATAAAATGGAATTTAAGAATTGTATTAGGCCTATTAATTGAGACTATAAAAATGTCACAATTTTACATAGTACCAGCACAGAAAGCTTTATTGTAGTTATTCCACAGGGACATACTTTCAACCAGTCACCAGCATGATTGTGCATATGTCAGTGTTTGTGAAGGTGCTGTATTTGATGCTTGTGAACACTCATGTGCGTGATTGTTTTAAAGTGTTTCTGTTTGTAGGTGGTCATGATGTGTGAGGTGTATAGCTATGAGTCTCTATATATGTGTGTGCATGCTTGCTCTCCACCCATCAGATGTGATGCAGTCTGTCAGCTGGGGAATCATACCTGACTCCATGGTAGAGCAGTCGGCCTTCATATATAGTCCAGTGGCCAGTGATTGTCAGGACTGAGGTGTTGGCAGAGGGATCCAGCGAGTGCAGATGCTAAGAGAGAAGAGAGGAGGGTGGGGGATGGGAAGGGCTGAAAGACATCAAGAGTAAAAAACCTCGATTTCACAGTACTGTAGGTGATACACACAGTAAGACTATTAGGTTTTTAGCTTAATTATTGATGTTTGTTCTCTACATAGAGAATATCATAAATGTATTGAAACTATCAATTGTGATGGTCAATTCATATACAGTAACTCAGAATGTGCTTTTATGTTATCATTTAGGAGTTCTTTGCTGTACTCAGAAACACAAAAAATACTGCTATTATATGTGGCTAGAAGATAACAATTGCAAAAAGCAAATTAACAGAATAACTGTCTTGTCTTTTTTTAGATTGTACTTTGCCAAAGTAATGATTAAACTGTGCCTTTTGTTGTATGCATGACAACAATATTGTACAGATAAATGTAAATTGTTCACGTGAAATCCGTTATTTCTGGCTTTTTTACATTCAAGTTAAGCCAAATCATAAATAATAACTAAACAATGCTGAGCTATTAATCATTAAAGCATTAAACCATGAGATGTTGTATTTGTAGATTCTTCGACATGCATTAATTACAGTGCTATTAATTAGTAGTTAATATGTAATAAAAAGAAAAAGAGCCCAAATTGTCTTTTCTTTCATTCAGTCATAGATTATTTATAGGTACTAATAGAAAACACAATATATTTGATAAAAAACGCTGTGTGTGATACATTGTGAAGCAGTAGTGACAAAGTCAAAAGCTCAAGCGAGACGAACATAGAAGCTTAATAAAACCTGACAGCTGTCACTCTGGTTCTGACATGTGTCAGCTGAAAACTCTCTTTATATGGACATGGCTCTACATTGCTCTTTGAGTTTCTGCAGATAACACACATTGCACACAGGTTTACAAAGACGACTTGCTTTGTTGAAATCTTTGATTTAGAAGTTATTTCCTTCAGAAATGTTTTTATGCACTCAAATAAATAAAATCAAAATAGTTGCATTTTAATGTAGCTTAAAAATAGGTACATTAATAATTTATATATTCACATAACAATAGCTTCTATATTGACAGCAATATGCTTCGGTATAAAAGCTATTAGTGGATATAAAAAGATATATTTGATTAGAAAAGCTGCAGCCCTCTGGCAGTATGCAAACAGATTTGTATGTTTACATGTTGCCCTATATATGTAAAGCTGCATGTATTAACAAACCATCTGAAAAAGCTAAGCTGTCAACATTTGAGGTCTGTGGTGCTGTTTACATAAAACACACATCTGAATGTAAAAACTAACTTTATATAACTAAACATAAACTATAACTAGACAGTACAGCAGAGGATTACTGGGTGTATGACATATGGAATGTATACAGGAGAAATCTCTAAAATAGATACTTTGAGGTAACAATCATGCAGACTCTGTCAGTATTCTCCAATACCCCAATACAGAGGTGTGGTGTGAACCAGAAAGAGTCATTCCAACTGAAGTCACCAGTGGTAAACATCCTCCAGATAACTGCAATGCTGGTTACATAGCTGCAGCAAATTATGTGCAGGGTGTCACTCTGAACATTTGGAAAGGTACACTGTATATTCCTGATCATATCCTTTAGAGATCGGGGGTATGAAGGCAGTAGTCCTAATTTAAACAGCTTCTTACAGTTATCATTACTTAATAATTATAGCAAGAAGTAGCGTGCCCTGATTTTCTCCACCCTCTTTAAACAAAACCTTCTATACATACTGGTTACTGATCCACAGCAATGCCTCCCACACACACTTCACAGCATATCGCTCTGTTGCGTGATGTTTGTTTTTGCTTCTGCCTTTTTTTTCAAATTTTTTCTTGTAAACTAAACTGTTTGTCTTAAGACCAGCTGTAAAATCTCAAACAGGCAGTTTTTATATGTAACTATTTAGTGTATCTACCTAACATACAGCTATGTGTGTGCATATATATATATATATATATATATATTCCACATTTGTAAAATTGAATCAACAAAGAGTTGTAAAATGCATTTGACCAGTTTATCATGCATGCTAGACATATATTCCATTTCTCCTTTGTGTTGCAGGGTTAAAGAAAGAAAAATGTGACACATTACACACATTTGGAGTGAGCAATAGTGAACTGTCATCAATGTTATTAGCTGATAAACCAACTTGAGGTGAGTTCTACATAAGACTTAGTAATATGACTAGATGGTACTGTCTGCTATTTTGTGATTGTGTGTGTGTGGAAGATCAGATTTGATTTGACATGCGTTTGTTCCATTGAAGTACATTTGATGCATTTAAGTGTAAAATCACCCACAGCACTTGCTCAGTATTTTAAAGAATATCTAGATATGTATCAAAATCTTAACAGTTTGATCTAAAAGTAAGGTTTGGCGTTAGAAAATAATATAGTAGCTCAGTATAACAATAGACAATCCATTGAAGGTGTTTACTATGACAGAAAAACAAAAGTTTTTGTGTGTGTGTGTACGCAATGTAGTATATGTACATTGTGTACTTTATTTTACAATGTTCTCCTACACAGATTACATGCAGAAAATGCAATAAACAGAGGCTGAAAAAGGTTTGTTAACTCACCACACCTAAAATCCTGTCATCCAAGCTAAACTAGAATCACATTTCTTGTAGGAGTAATTAATAAATGCAATAAATGCAAAAGGGTAACAATACGTGCAAAGCTGGCAGTATTATGACACACAAACTCTGTTTGATCACATCAGTACCAGTCCCAAGATAAAAGTCTTTACACTTATCATTTTTGTCAGAATTATATTTCAGTTGAAAAGACAGTATAACAGGATAAACACAATCACAGCATGTGCTTACTGTGTTTACTGTCTTACTAATTTCCCAAATTTGTTTTTGCCTTCTATCATTTATTTTCATTGCATTGTATTATATCACCTAAAATATTAATACAATATTAAAACACCTCACAAACTCTGCCTCCGCAAACATGGAAAACTGCCTAGCAGAGTTTGCAAATGCAAGAAAAACATAAGAAAATTGAACACATAGTGCTAGCATGCATGCTATCAGCACACTATACCTGTATATCAGCACCACACAGGCGGTGCCTGGCTGTTTTATGCATACTCTGTGGCCCCTCCTCTCGTGCCTTCCTGTGGTGTGATTAGCGTTAGCCCTGAGGAGCTAATGAAGTCTGGCGCCTGCGTTTACATGATTACAGTTGGTCATGGCACAAAGGGAAGAGCCCATGAGGACAATAGATGTCAGTTTACTGCATGCTGGCCCACGTCTCCATTGTGTATCAAATGCCCCATATCAATTTGTTTTATGTGATATGTTCAAACGCATAAGGTGTTCAACCTGTTTTTAACAAATGCTTTTCAGTATAATTTAATTGGACTTACATATACCATGTGAAAAAAACCTTTTGAATGACGTAGAATGATTTTTGTTCGTTATAAAAATATTTTAAATTGAACATTTTAGTCTAATTTCCAAAATGTTAGTGGGTGTATTACTACTCATGATGAAGCACTTTTGCATTCATGAAATATCCAAGCAGCCGTAAATGGAGTTTACAACAGCAATGTGCAATGTGGTTGTAACCCACATCATGCTTTCCCTCTGAGAACAAAGAATATGCACATTGTAATGACATGAAAATGTAATGCAGATTTCAAGCAGCAAGGGGGAGGAGTTGAGAGGGGAGGCGGTTAAGAGACAGTAAGTAAGGTTCCCAGCAAATGCACTAAATGCTTACATATATATTCCTATACAAATTATTTATAGAATTTTCTCAGAATGCCAGATTTGAGATTTAAATGAAAAATTATGCATAATATCTAAATGTGATAAAGTGTGTGTGTTTTATCTAAACAAGGATCAACTCTAGCACGGTACTGTGTATTGTGTGTATGTGTGTGTGTGTGTGTATATATATATATATATATATATATATATATACACATAATGTATGGGGTAATGTACTAGCCATAAGCACATGTGAAATGGTGT
>JAZGTJ010000269.1:132009-156571 GCA_036877575.1 Botia almorhae
TGTAATGACATGAAAATGTAATGCAGATTTCAAGCAGCAAGGGGGAGGAGTTGAGAGGGGAGGCGGTTAAGAGACAGTAAGTAAGGTTCCCAGCAAATGCACTGAATGCTTACATATATATTCCTATACAAATTATTTATAGAATTTTCTCAGAATGCCAGATTTGAGATTTAAATGAAAAATTATGCATAATATCTAAATGTGATGTTAAAGTGTGTGTGTTTTATCTAAACAAGGATCAACTCTAGCACGGTACTGTGTATTGTGTGTATGTGTGTGTGTGTGTATATATATATATATATATATATATACACATAATGTATGGGGTAATGTACTAGCCATAAGCACATGTGAAATGGTGTCTTTTTCAAGGTCTTTCCATTCATGTGATTCTGGATGCATTTTTTTGGGGCCCCACTAAAGGCCATGATTGCTGCATCACATGCCTGGGCAACAAGCATGCTAAGCCAGCATTTGTTGATGCATCATGTTGTGCACTGTGAGAACATGACCATTGAACATTGGTTGATATACAAGGAGATCTCAGGAGTGCAGCAGGTATTTTTCCTTGGGTCACGTCACTGCCGGACGATGGTGCAGGCTGTCTCATATAGGACCCAGTGTGTCATTTGGCACGCCTCCACAAGACTAGATGTCGATTCCTGTGTTGCAGAGTGGGCTTAACTTCTCTGAGGAAGCTGTACTGCCCTTGTGAGGGACTGTGGTGCCACTAGTCTAAGACCCCCAACAGCCATGCTTGTCTGGGCCAATGTCAGACTTTGAGAGGAATGCTCTGCCCAATCCAGAGCCCTCGCAGTTGGATGATGGTGTCTGGTCTTCATGCCTTTTTTCCCTGAAATTCTTCAAGAGGTTTAGAAGTCATGGAAAGCACCTTTCGCTGCCCATAGCTGCTCTGCAGCCTCCTTTACTCTCACTAAACTTGATGTTGGGGAAGCCAGAGGGCTCGCTGGAGTATGCAATTGTGGCGGATCTTGCCCTCAAAGTGCTGCCACTTGGCAGCATGAATCACCTGCACCTCCATCTAAAGTCTGTAAGATGACAGTGGCCCTCTCTACTAAAGCTTACAGTGCTGCTGGAAAACTACTGCCTCTGCACTACATGCTATTGCATTCCTGCAAGTCTACCAGGCAAAAGCACTAAAAGAGCTGCATGAGGGTAGTTCTGAGCCAGGGTTGATGCAGGAACTATGCACATTGTCTGACCTCTGACCTAAAGTCACAGCACGGCCCCTCAGCCAAGCAATGTCCACGCTGGTGGTCCAGTTATACCATCTCTGGCTTAACCTGGCCAAAATGAAGGATAATGACAAAGTATGTTTTCCAGACACTCCCATTTCCCAGGCCAGCCTCTTCTGTGACACTGTCAAGGATTCTCCCCAGCAGTTCAAGGCAGTACAGAAGGCCATAAAACACATCCTGTCTCTGCGCGATACCATCGCCAATAGGCCGGCGATGATTCCTCCATCTGCTCCATCATACCCTAAGCAGACATTTGCCTTTTGACCACCACGTCAAATCTCCCACAGGAAGGCAACCCTATCCCCAGATGAAGGCTTGATGGAGAATCTTTTGTTTCATTTTTTCTTTCCTCTTTATTTTCTTTCTGGCTCTGCAGCCAGAGGTACCCAAAACCTAAAAAAATAGGCATTTTCTCAATGTCTGGGTCACATGAGGTGCAGGCTGACAGCAAACGATGCTATTCTTCCTTTCTTTCAGTCCCCTTTTTTTCTACACAAGACAAGAGCACATGTTCAGAGGACATGTCACCTGTTTATCCTCCAGCCAACCCTTTAAGGAATTCCTGGAGCAAGGTAAGTCCTTTACTTTACCCACCGCCTCTACATCATGGCCCTGATGCTTCCAGGGTTAGGCCCTGGTGTTCCACTTGGCTGCCTTTCAACGGACACATCTTTTGTCCTCTTGGTGCTGCTCACAAAGAGTATGGTAAACTGCTTAGCAGTCCAAACCTTATCCCTACATGCACTTTTAGCCCTTAGTCAGATTTTGCATGCCTATGGGCCGGAGTGCCCTTAAAACAAGTGTCCATGTTGTTGTCACAAAATACTATTTTACTCCCTGACCGAAGGCACTCTCAATACTGACATGCTGGCACATAACTATCTCCAGAATCTTCACAAATATGCGTTTCCTCTAGTAAACCTGTTTAGGCCCTGTGCACAAACACTGCAAGGGAGGGAGGATTAGTAGCAGGTCTTAATGGTTTCATTATATTGGCCTACTTGGACCTGTTTTTTGGTCTGATGCTTTTCGCAACAGCCCCTCCCTGGACAATTCCTTTGAGGAAGGATCTCCTTTCTAAGTGGCAGGGCACCATATGGCACCCATGTCTGGATCTCTGGACTTAAGTCAGGGGTGTCAAACTCAGCTCCTGGAGGGCCAGCGTCCTGCATAGTTTACCTCCAACCAGCTCCAGCACACCCGCTTGGAAGTTTCTAGCGATCCTAAAGACCTGGATTAGCTGGATCAGGTGTGTTTAATTAGGGTGAAACTAAACTCTGTAGGACACTGGCCTTCCAGGAGCTGAGTTTGACCCCCTGACTTAAGTTGTCTACCACTGGCTGTGGTAGACACTATCATTCAGACCAGAGCTACCTCTACCAGGGTGAGCGTATGCCTTGAAGTGGAGTCTGTTCAAATCCAGATAGAGCAGAAGAAACTCCTTCCCTAAAGAAGTTTTCTCTTCTAAAGGAATAGTAGCTGCACTTTCCCCATGCTAAGTCCTGATTCGATCACAGAACTGGTACGAAGGTATCCAGCATAAGTGGGTCATGGGGCAGGATACAGAGATGTGACCACAGTTGTCACATAGCACTCTACAACTTGCCAGTACCTGCATTACAAACGTCCATAACAGTTCCCTTTCCATAGGGACCCTATATGTCAGTCTTCAACATAAAATAGAATGTGGCTGACTGACATGGAACGTCTTAGTTACCATTGTAACGCTTGTTCCCTAAAGGAGGGAATGGAAACATTACATTCTGCCTGCCACAACCTCTCACCTGCCAATGTTCAGGTGATCATACATCAGTTTTCGATGTAATGTCTCAGTTCGTTCCTTTAGGGAAGGATGGTTACAATAGTAACTAAGATATTTTAATACAGTTTTAGATAAAAAGTTTTAATACAGTTTTTTTAAACAACTTGATTAAAGGCACAACTTCTCCTAAAAATGTAAGTAATGCTATTTCAAACAGGTCTTTGTCTCAGCCTAATAAAATATTGGGTTGAAAAAATGAGGTCAGTGCTTCATCTGGAATAGAATTTATGACATTTTACAAGTGTGTCAATAGCTTTTCATTATTCCAAATGAGAAATATTGCAAATATCACAGCCCCTTACCCACTAACAGTCTGAAAATAGAATGTGATGATATTCACAGCTGATTACATTTTTATGAAGCTGCCTAATAAGTAAACACTTGTGTGACAGTAATATCAGTTTAGCCGTTCAGCACCATTTGTGAAAATATCATTCAAAATGTAGTGAAATTCTCTGTGTCAGTGACAGAACCTTTCTTTCTTTCTTTCTTTCCTTCTTTCTTTCTTTCTTTCTTTCTTTATACTTTAACCAATTTAAATGCTACGTTTGCACACTAGTGTGTTGCTTTATAGGTGGAATGACAAGGCAAATGTGGTACAATGGTATATTGCTACAGTTTTTAATTGTGTGTGAGTGGGTGTGGTTGCCTGCATATGTATGGTTGGCACTTCTTCCATTTCCAAAAAGACCTGTGATTTGTGTGCACCAGCACATAAAAAGGCTGTTAAAATAATGCCCATCCCCAGACAGTAGACACAATGCTGTGTTAGTCCATGGCACACACACGTCTGGGCCTCTGCTCAGACACAATATGGCGAAGGGAAAGGGGGGGGGTGAAACCACAGACAGACACTCAGAATAATGCATAATGATGTTAACATTCCTGCATGTCTAATAGAGCAGGACCTAGCCACAAAAATACGCCAAGTCAGACAAGTGCATGTGTACGTGGGTGTGCGGGTGTATATGGCCATGCACCGAGCATCCAGAGATGATACATTAGTTTGAATTGCTTATGCACGTATGTGCACAAATCTTTTATTTGAGGTTGAAGTATCGAAAGCTTTGGCCAGACAAAGGTGTCACATTTGCAAACACACCTAACAGTGTCTATGATATGTCTGAATGTAATAAGACACAGACTTTTTTCATTTTCTTTAAAACCTTAAACAATATTTAAAACATTTTGCCATTTTTTGTTTTGCAAACAGCTGTGCTTTAGCTGTGATGTAAGTGTATTGTGCTAGATTGTGTCTTAAAAATAGAATAGCGTGTGTTTATGTGTGTGTGCAAGAAAAGCCAGTATGACAGTGTGACTCTAACCCCCATGCACATGCATATACGAAAAATAAATCCTAGCGGCCACAAAGCAGTGCTCCTTCCTCATTTCAATACCATCTTATTCTCCGACATGGGCGGCTGTATCATTTTAATTGGGAGCTTAGACTGAGGTGAGATTGTCCCGTTTCCATTTATTTCATTTTGTTAACCTCACATCAGGCAGAACCTCACCAATGGGACCAACTGAATTGGATATGAAAATAGACAGGAAGCATTTGTCGAGGGAGAGAAAGAGTGAGTGAGTGAGAGACAGGCATCGTCTCTGGAGGAAGGCAGGCGAGGACGGAAAAGCTCATTTTCCGTGGCCACTCCGTGCCGTCTGCATTGCAGATCGGTGGAAATCCTGGCGAATATGATGACGAGGCTCGGGGGAGGGTTTATGTTATCTATGCTTTTGGTATGCTTTGTGTTTTTCCTTCCATATTTTTTTCTGTCTGGTCGCCATAAAATGTCAAGTTAATTTCCGGGGTGGTGTGAGCGACGTGTGTAAGTTTGTGTGTGTGGTGGATAGTGGGGGAAGTGGTTTTCAAGGAGTTCACGCAGTGTGCCACAGTACATGCAGGTGTGTGTGTTTTTGCTCAATTTTTTACTATATACAGGGTGTGTGTGTGTGTATTGCTCAAGTGAACAATTTCAGCATCTGTGTGTTTGTGCGCATGTAAATTAGTAGTTGCTGGTACACTGTTTTTGTGAGGGTTTCAAGACATCATTAAATGCAACTCAATGTGAAGGATTATGGGTTGATGATTTTTTTTAGACGTTTCAGACCCGAACCAGATTATAGGGTTCACAGCCCTCCCTTATAATTCAGATCCTACATATAAACAACATTAGTTTGCCTGTCTGAGTATATGTGTGTCAGTGATTAAAGTATATGTATATATAGCATACTTAAATAAGGTCATCGCCTAATATATTTATTTTCGGTAGGACAAGTGCATATCCCTGTGTTGACAATATTTTTGACAATATTAAACTACTTTCAAGAAAAACCTGGATTATATTTCACAAATGTCTTAATTTAAAATATCTGGCTGTATTCTGTTTTTAATGGAATAGGTTTGAAATGAATAGTAACAATTACTATTGAGTTGACAACCAAACTAATAGGTTTTTTATGGATGGTTGTAAAAAAACTGGAAGCTTGTTTTCGTGTGGCATCAAAATATACGCACTATATAAACACTGTTTTTGTTTCCCCTTCAATATCTTACAAATTGATTATACTTAAAACTCCCTGTCAAAAAACAGTTTAAAATATTTTGATATACATATATATATATATATATATATATATGTGTGTGTATATATATGTATGATATATATTTTGATATACAGAATGTCAGTGTACTGAGAAAAATCATTCAAAATCTTCATGATTCATAAAGAAGTCTTCGCTTGTTTGTTTCTAGTGTTGTTGTTTATATCCATGATTCCATATACCTGTGGCGGCTCAATCAGGGAATTCAATGTGCAGATTTGTAGTGTAGCTGAATGTATGCATGAGCATATTCTGATAGACCTTAAAAATGTTGAAATGTGAAGTAAGGGATTAGGCATTTGTCACTCTCGCTTATGCTGATCTGTGCTTCTGCCCTACAAATGTCACATCCCATAAATTGAAATAATCTCAGCAGCCCAGCCTAATTGCACATATTCATGATGCCGCTTTGCATAAGGTTTGAAGTGGATTGTGCAGCAGTGTCAGAGAGATATACGATGCTAAACGGAAGGACGACTTCAATGCAAATGCGCACCGCAAAGACGTTAAGGTGTGACTTCCACCTGATTTTCTTAATGTGCTCTAACTGCTCTGGAGGTAATACACAGAATAAATTGTATAATAATATTATATATATTTATAATTATATAATATTTTATAAAAATGGTTATTCCAGGATAATACAAAAATTACAACATTTATGAATTTTATTTTATAAAAAATTATTTGTTTTTGCCCTGGAGTTTGACAATACATCAGTAATAACTGTGTATTTAATTGTTAATAACATTATTATTGATGGTAGTAGTAATAGTGGTAATTCTGTTGTTGTGTTGTCTGTTTATTTTTACAGACATCTACAAACCTATAGGTTTGTAATTATGTTATAGCCTCTGCAAAATGCTGATGACCCATGAGCAAATCAGGGAATAAGCGCACTTGCATAGGCAATGAGAATACAAATATTTATGAGTAGTGTGTGTATGTGATAGTGCTACAAATGGCAAAGGAAATCAGGTACGTAAAAATTAAATAAAAGAGGAAGCTATACAAAAAACTAAAAATTATAAGCTATAAAAAATTCTCATCCCCTTTTGGCTGAAACTGTTTCTGAATAGGGTGTACAGAGCTGACTTAATCAGGAGCCCTGTAATTAACTAACGGCCATAGTAAGAACCTCTGCTACTGCTAGGGGAAACAGCAATTGTTTTTGGGCCAAGGTTCCTAAACAAGGGGGTAACAATAACGATATTGTCCCTTTACCCCTCATTAGGGGGACTGTAAAAAAACTGTGGGTATAGTGTGGTGTTTGTGTATGAAATCACTCTCCCATGATCCTATTATGGCTTTGTGGTCCTTGCTCCTATCACTTCTCTTGTGCCAGCTGCAGAGAGGAAAAAAGAGCAAGCCTGTCATAGCATCTTCACATCAAAACCTCCTATCGTAGAGAGGAAGAGGAGAAGGGAAATGAGGAGGGAAGGGGGAAGAAAGACAGTGTTGTGTTTGGATTTCACAAACGACACAATGAAGGACTTTAAATACTTGTTAATGAGAAGTAATCGATTAACATGGCCACCCCTTCCCTGCCTCAGCACTCTGATCTCTGAGTCTTTCCTCTCAAGTTTTGTAGTTGTCTTCTATAAAACCAGAATTGAAAAAAATGTGAATTTATTTTTCTATTTATTAAAAAAAGTGAGCATTTAGATGTAGAAGAAAACTGCACATTTAGTGCCAATTACACAGAATGCATCCTTGTGCTGTTGTTTAATTGTTGGTGTACTAGATGGACATCTTTACTGCAGTTAATGCAGTAGTTTTTCCTTTATAATTATTTGTACTAAATTAACATAATTAATTGACAATGCTTGATGGGACTAACACTTCACTTATCCATTTGTGTATGTGTGTGTTTGTGCGTGTGACAGAGAAGTGTTTATCAAAGATAAAAAATATACCTTATTGTGCAGGATGAGCACAGAAACACAAAGGCAGATATATATTTGTCATCACAATTTCTTAGAATGTATCTCTTCTCTCCTTTCTCTCTCTCTCTTTCTCTCTCTCGCTCTCTACTTTTTACCAATAAAGTAGCCTCTGAAACCTGGAATCCCCTCTGTGTCTGTGCATTTGTCAAATAACACATTAGAAACAACACACAAAAATGCCCCCAAAACAGTGAGGGCACCTTGTGCTCTGGTTCTGCTCCAGACAATCATGGCTTTTACAAAATAAAAGTTGCAGAGAGGGAAAGTCTGCAACACCAAATAATAATTGCATGCAAAATTGTAGTCCTGCCAGCCCAGCCCACACCACCCTACAATAAATCCCCATGTGTGATTCTTATTCACTGTTATCCTTGACTCTTCTGATGTTTTTCTCTACCTGGGAAATTGTCCTGATAATGGCTGTAATCTGTATCCAAAATGCAGAGGGCATTTCCCTCTCCATCAACCTCTTCTGACTTCCATCTAGAATCTCTAATTGAGCGGCATCTGTGATTCCAGCACTGTGATGTCAGAAAACTGTTTGGAAAGATGTTTGGAAAACTGATGACTTTACAATGTCAGTTTACAGAGGCTTAACTAGTATTTGTAACTAGTATCTAGTATCACTGTCAATGCACCCAGAGTGCCTTCTCTTAGCAAGTATTGTTATTATTAATAATAATAAAGCATATTTAATAATTGTAATATGTAATTATTTAACATTGGTGTATACTGTCATATTGCTGTTGTCATATCCCAATTTTTTTAAAATTAATATGCTACTTATGACATTGTGATTTTACTGTGATAAATTTAAAGTGACATATCCTCTTATGGCTTATTGCTTTATGAACATGATCCTTAATATTGATTGCATACAATAATAGAGCAGAGATAATTTAAATAACAATTTAATAATACACGATGAGTAACCGATTTCTTTTTTGAAGTGTGAACATGTTTGCTGGCTTTGATTATTTATCATGTTTAGTGTAATACAGGCTTGTGATTTTTCTGCTGATGTGGTTTGCCATTCCTAACTGCTTCAAAAACACCGCTTTTGATTGGTTGAGGGCTTATACGCTGGGATGCATAATGTTCAGCAGGGCACAAATCTTCATCTTTGCATTTCTCATTTTCCCCTCTTCACAGACACATATTCTCGTTTTGAGACATCACAGGCAAATATTAAGCTCCGATTTTATCATGCAGCTGTACAGCGACAACAACCACAGCTACCGTGGGCATTGCAATCCCAGCAAACCCATCTGAATGACAAGAATACATTCTAAATTTAGGGTCTTGATTTCAAATCTTTATTTTTTTCTTTCTCTACATCATCACATGCAAGTTATGTGCAAATAGAAGATTTTATCGTGCGGGCATGTGCTGTTAAGCTGATGGTTTCTGCCAATTTGTCTCTCAAACATCTGTCAAATACCAGACACCCTGTATTTTGTAAAATGCCAGGTGCTTCCTTTGCCTCTTGCTGCATATATTCAGAAAAAGTGTTGTGTTTTAAAAGGAAGTCCAGGTACATTATTGTCCCCTTATTCAATGCTAATACAGATTGTGTCCACTGTGCAGGTCCTCCAATCTGCAAATCTGCGCCCAGGGTCTTTGTGGCTGTCTCATTTGCATAGAGACTGCTGTTCGCTTGGCTCTCTTTTAATGGCACATTACCGTGGCAACAGCATGTTGTAAGCAAGGGAATAATTAATGACGACCCAATGACATGGGTACTTGTGGCAGACACAGACAGCAACGCTTGGGTGGTATTCTTTAGAAAGCATTAGCCAACATTAGGGAAAAATGCAAGGTGCCTTGTTTGTATAATGTTGTATGAGGAACAAAGGAATATGGAATAAAGAAAGAAAGAACATAAATGTGTGGAGATGGATGGATGTTCGCACAATCAAGCTTGTGAAAGCAAGGTTTTCTTGTATTCTGAACCGAGGCTGAAAGTCAGATGCAGAAAAATGGAAGGATCTGAATACTCTAATCCTGTTTAATAGCAGTGGTTTGTATTGCAGCTGGGGCAACGCACGCAGTGTGTGCGTGTCGCTGTGTTTTGATGGGAGGATGCTTGAACATGCTCCTAGTTGAAAGTTGAAATCTTCAATATTTAATACAGTGGGAAAGAAAGTGTGTGTGTGTGTGTGTGTGTGTGCAGCAAGGGTGCGGCTATAATGATTATTTGTGACAGAAGACTGTGTATGTGGGATCAGTCAGCTGAATGTAGGGCAATGTCAGAAAGCCTTTCAGCCTTCTCTGGGTGCCGCTGAGAAGAAAGGGGTGGGGGGTTTGTACAGCCTCTCACTTCAGCTGAGAAATACCCTGTGTCAGTGCACTTTCCTCTTTCTGTTTCATCTCTGCAGTTGTTATTTGTGAAACGATATGTGCTGTGATAAAACATGAGATCTCTTGCATTGCTGCAATGCAAAATTCAGATGTTATCATTTGTACAAAACATAATGTTACAATGTTACATGTTATAATTTTTTATGAAATTACAGTACATTACATTACGTTACATACATGCCTTAAAACCTTATATATATATATATATATATATTTGTTCATCAGTACAGATTAGCAAGCTAATAATTTGTAAGTTGATGGAGCTGTTGTTCTTAAGATGTTGTTTGCAGTGATATAGATTCAGCTAAGAACATTTTTGTCATCAAAAAAAAGTTGGCTAAAATGTTCTTTGGAAATTTAAATTTTCATTATGTTATACTATAGGTAAGCAGAGGAAAAGTATCAAATACATCTAATACCAGTACAGTTTTCCAAAGAACCATAAGAGGCAGTTAACTCATTGTTTTACTCAGAGAGACAAGGAGAAAGTTGGTTTGCAAGAAAGGAGCCTTATCTTCAATTCAAACTGGCAGGGACAAGGCACGCAAAGCCAAAGGGCCCCAGCACATAACACAGCAGCCATGGGAACGAAGGCTACTGGGGTTCAAGGTCAATGTTAGAATAAGGAGGCCTGCAGTTGCATTGTCTGTTTAGCTCTCAAATGCACACACATATGCAAACACACACACACACACACTAATGCACAGCCACTACCAACACATGTCATCAGCTCCCCCCACCAGAGTGGGTCTATTTGTGTGTGGCACAAAACCAGCAAAAGTATCAGCTCAGTGTGTGTATGTGTGTGTGGGCACTCATTCACACATACATACCCAGCCTATCAGGAGCCTATAGACACAACAGCTGTACATATACACAGAGAATAAATATCCCACTGCTTTGTTAGTCTGTCTGGACAAGCTTCGAGCTAGCTGGCCAGCTAGCTGTGAGAAATGATCTAAGACCTACTGAAAAGAAAGAGTCTGGCTAAGGCTGTGTAGAGAGTCTGTGATTAGCTCCTTTGTTGGAGGTCTTTTGAGCTTCATTGGCTCCAAAGAAAAGCCGTCTAATGAATCCATCCATGCTTGGCCAAAACTTTGTATGGACGACAAACTAAGTTATGGTGGTCTCCCTGTGCATCTCCACACAGCATAATGATACGGAATGTTTGCACATATGGTTCCCTGATTTCAAGACCCCACATAAGACATTTCTCATATGCTTGTTTATCTGTCCTCTCTGAAGCACCATCAGGGTGATGGGGTGACAGTAAAATTAGCTTATGGGACATGTGGGGATTGAAATTGGTTAAAAAAGAGGTTATGATGTAACTGAAAAAACATCTGGTACAACAAAAGTACCATGGTCCTTCCTGGTTCCCTTTTATATGACATACATGGAATTATTTGATTATCATTAATTATATCATGCAACATTGTAGTATAGTTATCAGTATGTACACTATGTTCAGTATAGTATGTACAGTATGTTCACAATCGTTTGCTTGTATTTCCATATACAGATAAGCATCCCAGCAATGTTGTCCTTGTTTCACTGCCCTGGGCCCCGTAACTGACCTCGGCTAAGAAAATGGGCCCACTTAGCAGCCACACAGCAGGCTTGGCAAATACCTATTCTGCTTCCCAAACTGTCATGCATTACAACTTTATTTTGACCAAAATGGGATGTGAAAGAAAAGAATAGGTCAAGGGGAAGAAAGATCAGGAAAAGTGAGAGAATTCTTCTCTTCAAGTGGAACAGAAAAAGGAGAGATCAGGATGTGTAAATAAACTAAGCACAAGATTTACAAATGAAGATTTAAAATAGGTGATATGTGAAGTTCAATTTCTAATTTAGTGTGAGCCTGAAAACCACATAACTTTGATGTGAGTTTGTTGGTGTTAGACTTTTCAGAAGCCTTAGAGCCAGAATTAACAATCCTCACTGTGACGCCATCAATTGTTGCTTGAAAAAGTTTTTTCTTTCTTTCTTTCTTTTTCTTTCTTTCTTTCTTTCTTCTTTTTCTTTTTATCATCTCTAGAGATATTTTGTCAGGATTTTCATTGTAATCTATTCTGATTCCTCACTCCCTGATAAAGCATAGCAACAGATTTCACTGCCATAGGTATGGATAAAGTAAAATTAATTATTTAATTTTATTATTAATGTGCGTTTGTGTGTGAGCAGAAGAATATGAAGAAAGGGGAGTGGCCTGCCCAACGGCTTGAGAGAAGTAGTAGCCCGTGGCTCTGAGACACTTAACAAAAGATCTTCTCTATCCATTGTGTTAGTGCTGAATTTCCCACGAGAGGCCCGTCTGCTTGAAAAGGGGAGTGTATCAGTTTCTCCTGACATGGATGTTTATTCATTCTGTGGCCAACTGCACTGCCATCTCAAAAGGATTCACCTTACTGTTTTGATGTGCATGACGCACACACAGACACACACACTGTTTTTGGGGGTAGATAGGTGAAAAAGAAAAACACTGGCACATGGAGACACTCTTGTGAGCGGTGTGAATAGGCATGTCCGCCCTCACAGTGACAGTGTTTGTGACAGTATCATGGTGGCTTGTCTGGACGTGGCTTTTGATGTGAAGTGAGCCACGATTTTGTAGTGGAACATTTCAGCAAGATGGTGCAAGTTAACCTTTACTGCTGTTATAAGATTAGTTTTATAGTTTTTTCATCAGTGTTGAGGTTGCAGTTTGGGGAACTAATATGCCAGCAAATAATCCCTAAGAAACATTGAGGAGCATAGCAAATTTTGACTTTTTTTATCTATAGTTCCACTTATCTCTGTGAACATTTCAAGGCCAAGCTTAATGAGAACTGATGCACTGATGTGAAACTTCAGTACAGATTAGTACACATAAATACGGATTAAATTTCGGTTATGTTTAAATAACTTGTATACACGCAATGTTTCTGAGTGAATTCATAGATTTTGGACAATTTCTGATCATGACTGTTTCTACACGTAAGATTTTTAATGTGGTTTAAGCGATAGTCACAAATAATTTTGCCAACAGCTTAAAAAAGCTATGTGCAAGATAAAAAACCTGAAGAAAGGCCGGAAATTTGCTATTTACAAGAAACAGAAATTGACAAAAAACTCGATTGACAGAAATTTTGGCAGAGAAAAGTCTTAATCCAAACAAGCTAATCAACAGACCCTGCACACATCATTGCTTCATATTGGCCCTGTCTCACATGCTGCTCTAAGTCTTTGCAGTTCTCCACACTTTGTGACATAATGCCACAAACACTAGTCTGTCAGGTATCACTGCAGTTAAAGTGTGTATAAAGGCACACTTCTTCTGCACATATTTCAAAGCACCAGGCAGACATCAAGCCATTTGAGACACACCCTTTGTTTAGTGAATAACTTAATATATTTAAGTTATAAGTTAAAATTCAAATTTTATTTGTCACATACAAAATCATACACAGTACGACATGTAGTGAAATGCTTTTTACAACTGTCTTACATAGAAAGTAAAAATTTAAGTGAAAATTTAAAGATTTAAAGTAAAGATTTAAAGTAAAAAAAAGTGGCAGTATGTACAGTGTGCATATGTAGGATAAATATATATGTGTAGATGTCTGAATATATATGTAGATGTCTGAGTGCAGAGTACAAAGCAACAATCAGCTGAGGTAGAATGTTAATTGTTATATATATTGTTAAAAGGATTTAGCTTTTATGGCCCAATTAACATTTTTCAGGAAACGTGAATTCATAAAGTATTACATTATTCACACACTCCTACTGTCTATCCTGTCCTACTGTCTAGCTGATCTGTCGTCCACATGAGGTTTTAAGGTCTAGAAAATTCCCTTATTTCTATAGCTATTAAGGATTAACAACTATGACCTCTCAATTAGACGAGTCAAAACAAACTTGGCAAACTGAAACTCAACTCATTTCTGAAGCACCATTATCATAGAATATCTTAACACTCTGCTTTTCTCCGTCTTGAACCTTTGTGGGACAATCAGAACTTGTGGTCCTGGCTGCCATGTTGGGTTTTGCTTTGAATGGCTCCTTTGTTGTGCTGTAACAAGATGACAGAGCTGGTTGTTTGATCCCCTGTTCTGGAAAGTTTTCTTTTCCTACTTCTTTTATTTTACTTTTGTTAATCAACGGTTAAGCTGAGAAGGTCAAGAAACATTTTGTTTTGTTGTACAGTCTCTTCGCTTTTCTCTCTACTCTTATGTTTTTGTTTAGAAAAAATTCATGCTGGTTTAATTTGGTTTGGTATGGATTGCATTTAAATCGTCATTTAGCAATTTTTTCAGATGGCTAAGTAGACTTCTGCAACCTTTAAAGTGATTGTCCAGCATTATCATACTAGTTTGTTGAAGCCTATCTACTTATTTGTCTGTGGGTTGCCTGGTTTTGCAGCAGGTGTGTCTGTCAACTGACTTCTCTGAGGTAAAATCACAGTGTTTAGTGTGAAAGCAAAGAGGCCGCTGTCTTTCAGCCTGAGTGCCAGCAAACTGTCAGAAATCACGTTTTAGTGGCTTGTTCAGGTCATGCTGAGAGAGCAGCTTCTTGTTCCTTTACTGTTTCTTTCTCTTTCTGTTTCATTAGCTTGTTTCTGTTTTCTTTTTGCTGCTTACGCTTGTCAGTTTGCACATGCTAAAATAAAAGGAACTGTATATCCCATCCATAACGTGCAAAAGCTATATCTATACTAACATAATAATGTTACAAGACAAAATATTAATCCACATGTTCTTTTTTTTGAGAAGACATCAATATCAGCTGATTTATTTTACCGGTTCTTTATTTTTAAACAAGAGGTTGTTCGCATGTTGCAACCTTTAGCAAAGCATTGCTAGCATTAAAAGCATCTACTAGCTTAAGCGACGACAGACATGCAGACACCATCATCACATTATACAAGGTCTTTTTGTCTGGCAGGCTGCTTTGCCTTGCGTGGCATGATTTGTGGATAGCCATCTGTGCTCAGCCTCTTTTGAAATGTGAGAAAGAGCATGTGCATTTGCATAAGAATAATTGACACTTCAAATTAGCCCTCCAATCACAAAGGATTATTTTTAGTGTATGCATAAGTGGGGGCAGGTTTATCCTGGGGAGAAAAATTATGTTAGCTACAATACCAAAATGGCATTAATATTTTGTTAGGAAATAATAATAATAATGTTATCAATGACAGTAGCTGAGGGAATTTTGAATATTGCAATAGTGTAAAGTGTGGCCTAACATATCTAATTTAATATGTAAACATCAAGGACTGTTTGTAGGTCACATGTTCTTTGTGTGTGTGTGTGTGTGTGTGTGTGTGTTGTGTGTGTGTGTGTTGTGTCTGTATTTATGTGTGTGCGAGCACACACAGTTGAATGGCAGATGTAGAGGTAGTGCATTTGTAATAAAGAAGAGAGAGAAGGGAACTGAACAAGCACACTATTAAATTATTGATAACAGCTAATGAAAAGAATTGTTTCGAGATGAACTGAAGGATAAACTCTACATCTCCCTGGATACACATAAGCACACATAGAGATCCATACACACACAGAAATTACTTAACGGATTGATGTAAACTGCCAAATACTTCAATCAATATTTTTGTGAGGGCATTTTTATACAGTGCTGGGTAATTATTGTAAATTATTTGTTACTTAAAAGCCCTGTCATGTGGCTGCTCCTGCTCCAGTGGGTTAGCCATTGGAAGACATGGTAGATCTTGCCTGCTGTAGTTGGTCATGAATTCATTTGCACACATATGAAAGAAGAAGAGCCCCTGGCAAAGAACCGAGATATTTGTGCTGTCTGGTGTCAGATACCAAAGAGGGAGTGTGTTTGTGTGTACACGGATGCTCAGCCTCACCCATCTTGTATGGTGGAAGAGCATAGCAACAGCTCCATGGCAACACTGCAGCATTCCAGGGCCATACTGAAACACAGGTGCCCAGGGCAAAGCAGTTGATTTAGTGGGGCAAGGAAAGAGAACAGAAGGGAAGGGATATTTTATTGTTGAATGGAGAAAACGTCACAGTTCAATTTTTCAAAACAGCTGGTTTGATTGGTGTTTATGGTTAGAGGACAAATTAATTCCATATATACATAAACAGCATTGCTTAATTTTGTTTTGTGCCAACCCACAATCACACAGGTGTGTGTAGTGATTACTGGCTCTCAGTGGGAATGTTTAATTCAGACAGTTAATCATTCATTCTCACAATAACACAAGGAAAGCACTGACTTTCTCAACATTGTACATTGCACAAACATTTAAATTTGGTAATCATTTACTCATTCTAAATCTATATGGATTTCTTTCTTCTGAAGAACACAAAATGTGAATATTTAAAGAATGTAAGGGTCACTTTTCCATATAATGGAAGTGAATAAAGACTGTCCTGTTAAACTCCAAAATTATAGAAAACGTCACAGTAAAATCAAGCAATCATATAATAGCTTTGTGTGAAAAACAGATCAAAATGAAAGTGGTTGTTCACAAAAGTCTTGGAATATAGTGCATAGTACAGAGTCATATAGACAACATTTGTGGTGCTTTGTGTTCTTCTTTAAGCTTGAAAGTCACTTTTCATTGATACAAAGAGTAAATGACGATAGAATTTCTAATTTTTGGAAAAACTTTTCCTTTAACTAAAGATTACCTGATAAGATGTGTCTTCTTGCGCACGCACACACATGCATTAAACAGAGTTGTGGAGCATATTTTCAACCCAAGCCAAAAGTGCTTTGCAGAGGGGTTAAAAGGGCGAATGAAAAATTCAGTAAATTATTTATAATAGCTGAAACTCTTTTAGTGTTCTTCTGTTGGGTTGGGGGTAAGACTGTGCACTGGAATGTGCTTTACTTATATATTGTCAGATATGTGGTGAGGAGGTGCTTTTATCTACATCAACAAAAGAACTGTTTGTGAAGGAAGAAGTAAGTCGTGTCATTTACCTCAGGTCAGAAAGGATCTGAAAGACTTTGACAGCTTTAACTCGACATATAGAAGTGAATTCACACATGACACTAATTATTGTTTTTCTTTCCTCCTAGGAATGAAAAAGGTGAACTACTCTCTGCTGTGGGAAAGGAAGGTTAGTAGAGTGTTCTGTTTTTTATGTCACACAAAATGGGGGGTTGCATTTGGGGTTAACAGGCCATGATTGAGGGATAAGGAAAAATTAACAGCTTAAGTTTGTAGGAGTAAATCAAAGAAAAAAAAAATACTCTTGGCAACCACTCTGGTGACTTGATTCACCTTTACCCTGTACCTTTGCCCTGTAGGGCATATTGAACAGTCAGTTTGTCATTATCTCAAAAAACAGACAGATGATCAGACATGATCTAACTTATTAGTAATTGGACACAGATTTAATTATTTATTTGATATTAAATATAATAAAAGTTATTGTCTTCAGGGCTACATTTTATTTTGATGGTCCCATTTAGACATTCTGAACCTACATTTTAACATATAACTTATTAGAGTTAGTAAAATAAGAGTTGGGGTAGTAAAAAAAGGTATACCTGCAAAAGTGACTTTTACAAGTAGGAATAGTTTTAATGATAGGGATAGGGTTAACATTATTTTTAAACAACGCTAAATAAGGGGGTGAAGTTCCAGTGACTGTCCTAAAGGCCAGGGTCAGGGATTTAAATGTTATACGGACAGCTAAAGGTAGCCAGTGGAGTGAGATCAGAAGGGGTGTGACATAGCTTCTATTTGGTTGATTGAAGACCAAACATGCTGCTGCATTCTGGATAATTTGTCTGGGGTTTGGTCATGTTGGCTGGAAGGCCAGCCAGTAGGACATTGCAGTAGTCCAGTCTTGATATGACAAGAGCTTAGACTAGGAGCTATGATATGTGCTCAGAACGGAAAGTCTGATCTACCTGATGTTGTAGAGCATGCACCTGCATGACCAAGAGCTGGTAGCACCAATAAAGTAGCCCAAATGAACAGACTGATATCATCTTATTCCCAGATGTTTGGTTGATCTTGAAGACTATCAGATCACTGGATGATGTGATTGACCAACCAGAATAATAATCATTTTGACAGAATGACAATCAAACACTTTAGACTTTTTAATGTTCAATTCTACTTGTTGACCTAATTTAATATTAAGTATCTAACATACATAGACACCTAATTTGATATCTGAGCTGTATTTGTTGGAGTTCTTGGCTGACGTTACACACCTTTCATTCAGTGTTTAGTGGAGTGGATAGATCAAGTGGAAGCAGTTATTGGGCAACTGAGGGCAGTGTGCTCCATGTCGAGTCAAATTGTTTGGGAAAGAGATCAAGCACCTCTTTTATTTCTCAAAGAAATAATGTGGAGCTGAAGAACCTGACACAGATAGAGAAATGAATTCTGCAGAGTCAGTAAAAGCAAAGTGTTGCTGAAAAACACATCTGGCAATCTTGGACCACACTTTAAATGTGCATGTTTCTCCTTAGGCAGTAAGCATTTTCCCATACGGAAAACAAACATGAAATGGAGAGGCAGGATTTAAATGTAGATCGATAATGTTTAATAAGTCCAAAATGCAAAAAAATCTAAAAACACATGGAACAAGAAACATGGCACAAGGCAAGGGCAGTATGTAGACAAACAATAACTGACAAAACAACACTGGAAACACAGGGGTAAATAAAGACAAACTAATCGGGGGAAACAAGGAGCACTGGACACAATCAGACAATAAACCTATCAAAACATGACACATGAGGGAACTACAAAGACCATGACATGAACTACTAAAACACAACTTCAAAATAAAAGACATGACATTATAACGAAACAAACATGTTACAGCTGTAGCAAGTGCTTTTAATTTGTTGCTATAAGCTAAAGTGTTTTTGTTGTTGTCTTGATTTTGTATGTAACTATTTATTTTTTGGGACAAAAGATTCAGACATCCCATAATGTAACAAGCTGCTGAAGAAAGCACTGGCATGACCTCAAGTAATGTTCATGACACCATACCTGCCTTGAAAATTACTAGCGTACTTCGAGTAACACTATGTATTGTCATACAGGTCATTACAAAGACCTCCCCTGTGTAAAATTTCATGCTTGTCATGGTCTTTGTAAGTTTTAGGAAATATTATACTATAATATTATAATACCAGAGGAGAGGGAAGACTGGGGATGCGGAATCGGATAAGTTATTCTCTTGCCCAACCGCAAACATGAAATAATGAGGTGAGGCTGAAACACAGACCTTCCCAGATTTATGTTCCTCACAATAATAAAAAACACTTTTATCAGGTTATAAGAAAAGGTATAAACAAAAACCATATGAGAAGATGAGGAGAAACAAAGGTGAAGACTAGAATGTGTCAGACAGTTGTCAGCCATTATTGTTTATTTCTTTGTTAGTAGAGAGTACATCACAATTTTTGAGAACACAGTGTTTTCACGGTGTAAATCTTTTGTTATTCAAGTACGAGAGTCTCAAATTGTTAGTGATAATGGTTAAGTATAAGTGTTTCATCTGATTCATGTTTCATAATGACACAGGATTCAGTTTCCTTTTGGTAAAGAATAGCCTGTTCATAAGTCAAACTCCAAGTCAATGGGAAGAATTATAAGCGTGAGAAGTAGCATACTGATGTTTTCCATATTTAAGATGATATTTCAGAAGCCTGATCTCAAAGCAATAGTTCTTAGTGATTTTAGTTTAAATGAAATAATATAAATACAATAGGTATGTGCATACATTGAGTTTTGTTATTATTGCAATAATCTTGCACACCGTAAACATGCAGGATTTGTTCCAGAAACATTGTTTGCTATACTGGCTATCTTTTACAACCTAATACCAATAACTAAGTATAGTGGTCTAAATATATTTATATATTTATATATCCTCTCTGTGGAAGGTGCAGGACCATAAAATATTTAGCCAATCAAAATGTTCAGTCCGAATGTAATAATATGGTGTCCTACTTGCCTGTCAAACTCTGTGTGCTTTCATGCGTTTTGGAGAAGGCATGGTTTTGGAGATTGCTCTCAAGGGAGGGTGGGATCTTATGCTTTCAAAGCTAGCTTGCTATCGCTAGCCCCTCCAAAATTGCCTACCCTACCTTTTCAAGTTAATTTCCAAAAATGATGGTTCCATAGTTGCCTACATGGAGTGTTGATACTATGATGTTTATTTTAATAATAAGAAGACTAAGAGAAGTAGGCAGAGACATCCTGGATCTATTAGAGCCAATCAATTTCAGAATTCATCTAATAAATGGCGCTTATTTTTCCTCTTCATTTTACTAAAATCTTTTATTTTCATTGATCTATTCTCGTCAAACTGTATGCTTGGATCAATTGTATTTATTTATTAAATGGTATAGTTATACATTGTAAACCCACCTAAAGACAGTTTCTAATATGGGAATGTCTGAATCCCTCTTTCTTAGCGGAAAGCAACTTTTAATAAAACTGGCAGACTGTGTGAAAAACTGTAGTGGTTATGAGGGCCCAGGGCTTTAGAGAAAGAACAGTTTTTCCATTTCATGATAAATGAAATGATCATGGCAGGTTGCACTGGACTAAATGAACAGCAAGGGATTTGTGAGGGCTTAATGTCAAAATTAGTGCTTTGTGTCAAATCACTTATAACGCAGAGTGAAGCATAAATAAGCCTTTTGAAATTCATCTTTTACTTCTTATTTTAAGAGCGGCATTATCCAAAAACTCACTAAGGACCACTAATAGTATAAGAGAGGGCACAAAATAAAATATTATTATAAAATCTTAAAACGTTGACTTCTACAAGATGATAAACCAAAGCAGAAACAGTTTTGGTGATACTGAATACAACAACAGTTTGAATAGGGACTGTCAAACTTTATTACTCTTTATATTATTTAGTTATCATTATTTATTCTTATTAATGTATCATTATACAATGATAAATTACATCTATATTTATGTATTTGGCAGACACTTTTATCCAAGTTACTTTTACATCAGCATATGCATTCCCTGGCAATCAAACCAATGACCTTAGCATTACTAGTGAGATAAGCTACAGGAAAGAGAAAAATTGGCAATCTTAAAAAAATGGCAAATTTAGGAATGTGGATGTCAATGTGTGCTAGACAAATTGCAAAAGGACAAGCTTATCAGTAACCATTGTATTGTGGTGTTTATCTGAGTTCTTTGTAAAGCTTGGCATTCTTTTGTCTCTATGAACTTATGTTGTGTGCAAAATGTAAGCAAGAGTTACATAAAGATTCTTCATAAAAATGTCTTTCTGTGTTTAATGGATAAAAAAACTGCAGAAACAACAAAGGGTTTGGAATGAGATAAGAGTGAGTTTTTTGCAGTGGACTATTCTTAATACCTTGATTCAATGTGTCAAGAAATTGTATTAAAGTTTCACTTTTAACTCTTTTTGTTTAATAATGTTATTGTCACATGTGTAAAATCTTTGTGTAATGTTCGACAACTATAAATTGCAATTAATTTCATTAAAGTGTTTGTCTGTCTCCTGCAGGTTGTGGAACTCGTCCAACACAGGTTCCCCTCATTAATGTCCAGCATCAGAAGATGAGAGGTCAAGAACTGAAGGAGTTGCTTTTTTCATACAGCTTTGCCAACATGTAAAGATGACCACTGTGACCTAACGTTGTACAATGGTTTCTTTAGCCTGAAAGAGAAGCAACATATAAGTGGCTTGTATAACCCTTGAACTTTGATTTGGGTAGATTGCTTTATTTTTATGACGAAATTGCTATTGGAGCCAACTGTTCACAACATGATTGCACTCAAGTTTTTATTCATTCAATAAATTGTGTATTTTTCTAAAAACAGAACAGGTCTTTTTTTTATTTGCTGAACTGTGGGTGATGAAATCTTTAATATCCTGGGTATTAAAATGATCAGTCTCAGATCCATTGAGAGGGCTGACGTTGTTGAATCAGTACCCCACTAGGGGGCTGCCACATAGAGAATTATTGCTTCAGTCTGAACATGTCACCTCCACAATATTTCTAGGAATATAATGTAAAATTATCCTTTCTTTTCTCTCTCAGAAGTTTTCTCTGTCTTGTCATTGTTCAAAAATTCCACACACAATATAAAAGAACAATAATGTCTAGTCTTTGTCAGTGGTTGTATTTGATTGATATGCATATAAGTATTTTACATGCATAATGCAAAGTAGCTCTTACATTTCACTTTTTGCTCTTTAAACAGTTTAGACCTCAAATAAAATAGATAAGGTGAACCAAACCAAATGAGCAAGACAAATCTCCAATCTCAGGCTTCATATTTCCACAGAAGCTGCTCTGCTGTATTTTCTCTGAATTGCATCAGGAAATGGTCGAAATGCACAAATAAAGGTACTTTTGTCTGACAATGAAAGTTCACATTCTCCTCTTTCTGCATGTGTCAAAAAGAATTGATCACATGAGGGTCAACCAGAACACCTGAATACAAAGCCAGCCATTGTGTGTCATGCTGATCTCAGTGTCACGTGACTATGTTATGACCAGGTGTTGCCTGTATCTGGAGCAGAGATTTGTTGTTATGACCAAACCCAAAATAAATTAAAGCATCAATGAGGGGGAAAAATAGAAAAAAAATCAGGAAATATTACCTACAACAAAATGTATCAAGAGTGTGAATTGGAGTAAATTAAACAGTTTGTCACAGCATTTTTCTGCAAATTCCTGCATTATATTTACTAAGCAGCAGAGATCCAGTCTGCTGAAATAGCAAATTAAGACATTGATTTTATTTAGGACGTCTTTTATATGTAGAAAAAGCTCATTATAAACAGTGTCTTTTTTACAAAACTCAGATCTATAAGCATGGTCTGATTAAACCCTGAAACCTGGCAGTAAATGTTATTTTATTTTAACTTTATACATTTTCTCTGAATCATTCATCAAATGAATTTTAGAACTTGGTACATATATCCTGTTTAGGTGCCTAAACCAATATGCTGGTGATATACAGCCACAGCAAGTACACCAGAGAGTAGATGTCCACTGCTTCATGCACAACTTAGTGCTTAACTGCATTAAAACACTGCATAAGGTACATGCAAATAAACAGAAGTAACAAGCACAATGTATTCTTAGTATGAATTTCTCCTTTTGTTTGTAACTTTGTGTGCATATTGCTAAGACTTAAAATTGAAATCACACACAGTTTTTCCTGTAGTTGTGATGCTCCACGGACCAGTATTTGTTTCATTTAGTGGTGCAAACACTTTCTCTGACAAATGATGAACACATGAATTCCCTTCATGAATCTTAATTGTTTTAGTCCAAACCTTCAGATTAATGATCTCAGACTCATAATCTATAATCCACAGATGGAAAATAATAAAGAATTAGAAATGACAGGCAGAAACAAAATTTGATTAGGCATATTGACTGACTGATGTCCATTGTAAATCTATTATGACTGATGTTCTATTCTTCAGTTATGAAACATAGTTTTAGAGCAGATCTTCCCAGAACAATACCGCTGCCTGCCTAAACTCTTTGGCACAATTGAATTGTCTGAAAGCGTGTAGAACCGCAAAAAGCCTGCAAGCTTTGCTTTGGAATCACTTATGAATGATCCTAAATCAGTAGCAAACAATAAAGCTCAATATACTTTTTGTTGACATTTGAGAGAAAAAAAACAACCAAGAGAGCTTTTACGGCCAAGTGACCTTGGTGAGGTCAGTAAGAAGTATCTAACTTTAAAAACTCAATTACGTACTCCAGGACTTGGTCTCTCTTTTTTTTCTTTAAGAAAGAGGAAAGTACTGTGCAGTATTTCACCTTTATCTCCCGATAGCAGGTCTTTGTGTTATCTTATTCGTATTGGTAAGAAGGGAGAGACGAGAAGGAGCGAGAAAGCCTCCAAGGCGCGATACACTACGCACTCCCCATGGATGGCGAGATACCAAACACTTCCTTTCCAAACTTTCCACACTTTCATGCTAAAGGAGATGAGAGCCCCTTGCATTGTAAAAGGAGCTTCTTTTGGATTTCTCCACAGACAAATAGAGGGATACATCTGAAAAGCAGAGCATATGCCACTGTCTGCGTGCCTGTGTATGTGTGTTTGCGTATATGTACTTGCATAGAGTCGAGCTGAATAGCACAAAGAGAACTTTTAAAGTGAGTACTGTGTGACATATTCCCAGAGTGTCTGTCTGCCAGTCAGAATTCCCAAGCATGCTAGGTGATGTCCTCTAAAGCACAGATCTACCTGTGCAAGAGGCCCCTGTGACAGAACACATGTGGCACAGATTTTCACAGATGGGTTGCAGTGGCCTGTGAGGTTTCTGTCTCTCTCTTCAAACTGAGAATGACAAGTAATACTGTAGTAGACCAAACTAATACTGTAGCGAATGTAACACTCAGCACTTCCCATTTTGTACCAAATATGAAATCTAAACACAATAGGCTCCATTCATAAAACATGAGCAGAATATATTTTTGTGTAAATTGCTTGAAAAACATATGCAAGACTAGTTTATGAACAAACATCTAAGCAAACATCCCCTGTATCTCATTAATCAAGATCAGTAATTTGATTGCATTTTGTATGTATGCACTAA